>PVJD01006743.1:0-93948 GCA_004026545.1 Mormoops blainvillei | reverse complement strand
TCAGCCTTCCAAAGGTTTTGGGAACCAAGGAGCACACACCCTGATCCTTGACTGGTACAAGAGGACACAAAAGAAGGTTGCTTCGGAGGAAGCCGTCTGCCAGCAGCAGTCGTTCAGGGTGGGGACCACGGACGGCACGCAAGGGTTGTTCTGTATCTAAGAAAAGCATCTGCAATAAACTCCACTTAATTTTTGAGTTCATTGTCTGTGCCACAACTAAGAAACCGCAACACCGTGTACTGACAGTTATTGACAGTGTATTTTCCCCAGCGGCTAAGACACAATAAAAATATTAATAGCTGCCGCACTGAGTGCCCATCTCAGTTCACCTGGCCTTTCCCTGATCGAAGGTGCGCCCCCTTCAGTCAGGCGCACTTAACATCCCCACCCGTGTCTCCTCCCCAGGTGTTTCCAACAGTCTTCAGAAACTGTAAAACTTCACTCCGGGGCCCAGTCACCCAGCTGCTGATTCAGAATCTGGGCACCGCCCTGCGGCTCCCGCCCAGGTGGGACCCAGAGGAGGACCTGGCAGGGTCCGGAGGGGAAAAGGGCAGCGCTTTGTTTTCCTCAGGCAAAGGCCGCGCTGAAAATCATCCCTCGCCTCTCGTGGCGGCCCTAGTTCTTCCAGATAAACGGTGAATTGTCTTTCGTGTTAATTCACATGACCTCACTTTATTTAAAGAAAAACGTCAAAACCGAGGGCGGTGCCGGATTGGGCTGTCGAAGGCCCCACGTGCAGGCTCGGGGCGCAGGGCAGGGGCTGGAGGGAAGAGGGGTCGGTTTTACCCGGCGCTTTAATTTGTTTTCAAAAGGACGCTCCCCTGAACCTCTCTCGGTCGCCCACCCGGGGCTTCCGGCGGGACGACCAAAGGCCCACGGCGCGCTCCACGGTCACTACACCTGACGACCCTGGCACGGTTGCCCGGAGGCGCGGGCCCGAGGCGGGCGTGGCCCGCCCAGGGACAGCCCCTCAGCGGAGGCGGGGCCTGGGGCGCAGACCCTGCGCCCTGTGCGTTGGCCGGTGGCCGGGTCGGGCCCAGGTCCCGCCCAGCGGACCCCGAGGCATCGCTTTCCGAGCCTATAGACTTTGTTCTTCAGCTGTCACCTCCTTGTACCCTCCATGTACCCTGTGCCCCCAGGGATTACTGCTACCTATGGTGGCCACGAAAACGTCGAGGTCTGATGAACATTTCAGGCCAGAACAATTAAAAAAATGGCCAGAACCCAAGTCGCTTTCCTGGAGGTGAATAATGTGTTTGGGGGCGTTATTTTGGTGGTGGAACGTAAATTCCTTAAGACGAGGAACGATTGGATCTTCACATCTTAATACTTGTCCCCCAGAACAGAACGGCGCCGGACACAGACGAGGCGCTCCAAGCAGTCGCTGCAGGGGAATGGCCCAGGGTCAAAACCGTCCAAGAATGTGGTTCCCATGTCCCTGGTGGCCCGCCGAGGGTCCGGGCAGCCTCGAACCGGGCGGGAGGCCGGTGGGCAAACGCAACAGCCCCCCAGCTCACCCTGCAGGACAAGCCAGGGCTGGGTCCGCCGGGTAATTCCCGACACTTCAAGGTCTGGTAAAGCGCTCGTTTCCTCATGAAGGATATTGCATTATTTTATATGATGCTGTATTTTGCCTCGCTGTTAGAAATGCCTCCTTTATTTTGCTCCTTTTGCTGTGGTGGCAGGAAGAGTAGCGAGACACAATATTTGCATGTGTTGCACAGAAAACTGTGGATTTCGAAAGTGCTGCTAGAAATCATTAACATCTTTCTTATATTTTCTGGCAAAACCATCAAAGACAAAAACTGTCTGTTTCATGAAACAAACAAACAAAGAGTTGGATTGAAAATCTTGACACATGGCCAATAATATATAGATAACATTTGCTAATAATGTTAATGTCTAAAAAACTGTGATTTCCCAAGATGCTTGTCAAAGCGTATGTTTCTACTTCGCCAAATAAATGGATTGATTTATTTTACAGATGAATTTAGTGTTTTCCTATCAGTGTAGTGGGGTAAACCAGTCTGAAACACATAATTTCAAAAATAATTAAAAAAATACTTTATCTATTTATTTTTAGATAGAGGAAAAGAGAGGGAGAGAAACATTGATGTGGGAGAGAAACATTAATTGGTTGCCTTTTGTACCTACCCCAGCTGGTGATGTAACCTGCAACCCAGGCATGTGCTCTGAGGGGAATCAGACCTGGGGCCTTTGGCTTTGCAGAATGACGCCTAATTAACTGAGCCACACCGGTCAGGGTTCAACACTAACTTATTCACACTGTATGTGTTATGGGAGTGGGAAGGAAGTACTGGGAGTCGGGAAAGTGTAAAACAGAGGCCCCACAATTCTGAAGGCTTTATTATATGCATGTAGCAAATATAGAGACAAATTTAAGGAAACTTCACATTTTCACGATACATTTTTATTCAAGTCAAAAAAGTGTCTTTCCATTTAATCAAGTCTTTTCTGTCCCCCAGTAAAGTTGACAGCTTTTCTTTAGATACATATTATGTTTCTTGATAAGTGGCTTTCAATTAGTTTGTCCTTTGTGTTACTCTTACAAATGGGCTCTTCCTCCGGTTATGTTAGTTGCAGGGGATCTTTCTAAAAGGCGAGCCTTGCTCAAAACGTTCAACACCTTGCAGGGGTTCCGAGCTGCCCTGGGAACAAACGCACACTCCCAGCCGGCCTGCAGAGCCCTTGCAGCCTGGGCTCCGGGTGCCGCACCTGCCCTCCCCTCCCCCGGCCCCAGCCAGATTACTCCTGGAGTTCTGAGTTTAAAGGAGACCTCCCCGGGGAAGTGGGCCCCTCAGATGAAGTCAGGGAAAGTCGGGGCGCCTGTTTGATGCTTCCAAGTATGACAACGGAATCAGAATTATTTTTGTGATGACGCATTTCAAGCTGCCTTCCCGCAGGAGGCTCGGGGCTCTGCCTGCCGTTCTCACTGCTGTATCCCCAGTCGCTGGACTGTAATGTCCACAGGTGGCCGTTGCTCAGTGGAGAAGGCACGGCATTTGGGTAGAAGTCGTGCGCCCTGGCTTTTCAGGCCCGGAGCATTCAGGCGTCCATGGCTGAGGACATGGAGACAGTAAAAATCGCAGCCTCCAGTGGTGGTTTTTATGAGGAGTATGTGGCAACATCGGTTATGATAAAAGTGAAGCTCTCAGGATAAATACAGAGTGACGACAGCCGGAAGGTAAGTGGCACAAGTACAGTGATTTCTATCCGTTTCCTTCGCAGCCGCGGAGCACCTAGAAGAGCGCCTGGAACATGGCGGGTTCCCTGTAGATACATGATTGAGCCGGTGAATCAGGTGTAGCACTGGCATGAGTGGAAGCTCAAGTGGTGTCAAGGGTGTTCAGGTGATGTTAGTACTTTTTTATTCTTTTATGTCTGCACAGTTGTCTACAAGGTAGCCAGGCAACTTGTATAATGATAAAAAATTTCCCTCAATTGTTGTCAAAGCTTTTCGACGATGTCAACGCACTGGGTGGCCACCAGAGGGCAGGGTCGCGCTATTGTTGGGGATTGTAACAACTGGACTTAAGTTTCTTCGAACTAATCTAAAGTCTTTAGGTAGAGCACAGGCTTAGTTCATGCCTGGGACCTTCCTGGAGACAGCAATCAATCCCATTTCTCCTTTACCTAGATGCCAACCCATCCCTGCCTCCATAACCAACACAAAACTTGCTTCCCAAAACCCTACAGAGCAGCCGTTTACTTTGCTCAGCGAGGCTGTGCCTGACCAGCCAAACTTGCCCCGACTTAAGCAATATATTTGTTTTGGTTTCAGATATTGAATGGTGTCTCTGCCTTCAACGCTGGAGCATTTCTTTTATGTCTCTGTTTTAACCAATCAGTGCCCAGGATCAATACCTGGAATGATTAAGTGATGAGTTTTTTTAAATTTGAACATTCTGAGTTGTTTTCCAGCTCTTTGCCCAGTGGTTAGGGTCCTGTTCCCCCAGCTTCTTGAGAATATCTGCTCCTTGAGAAATGAGGGCCCCTGCAGCCTGTGTGATTCTTTCCAGAAGACAGATATTTTCCCCAGTAGAACTCATGAACCTAGGGATCTGGTATATATGAGCTTATTGTTTTCAGCTTTAAAAACAGATTTCGTACTTCAAAATTGAGGCTGAGCCCAGGCTGGGTGGCTCAGTTGGTTGCAGTGTCATCCCGTACACCAAAAGGTTGCAGGTTTGATCTCCAGTTGTGGCGCGTACGGGAGGCAAATGATCGATGTTTTCTCTCTCACATTGATGCTTCTTTCTCTCTCTCTCCCTTCCTCTCTCTCTGAAAATCAGTAAAAACATACCCTTGGGTGAGGATTAAAAAAAAAAAAAATGAGGTTGAGCAAGTAGCGCTGATAGGTGAGGATGTAGCTCTGACAGGTCAACAGGGGCGGGGGCGGGGGGCGAAACAGGAGCTTCTGGAGCTGGAGGGGCTCGCTGCTGACGTTTAATGCCTGTGCATATTCTTTCTCCTAAGTTACCCCCGCAGAGATTGTCCAGTCTAGCCATCAAAGAAACTGAGCCCCAGACACAGTGGGTGAATCCTCGAGTCACAGAGCAAGTCAGTGGCGGCGTCCAGACAACACTCTGGGGCCTCCTGAGTTCTCTCCCTCCCCACCCGGTACTTGGTTTCTCCCGCTGGCGCAGGAAGGAAATTCGGTTCCATTGTAAGCAACCCTTCATGTACAATGTAAATCAGTCAAGCTCTGAGAGAAGTTACATTCATAAACTTATATTTTTATTCTTTCTGTACATATTGGCAATGATAAAGCTTAAAGATGCATGTCCTATGAATATGCAAAAACAAGGAATTTACATAAATAATTTATATTTCAGAAAATTAAAAGTTGAAAAATATATTCCACATCATTAAGAGTTCACAGTATTTAAAGTAAATTAAGCTTTCTCCCTTAGATTTCAAACTATATTGTCTCAGCAGAGAATGATAAAATCTAATCAGGAATATAACGATCAAGTTTCTGTTTTCGTTCAGTGCATGAGTAGATACTATTTCGGTATCAGGCTGTTCCCGCGCTGAGGCTGCAGCGTCGCTTCCCGATCCTTTCATCCTGAGTGGCTGTGACCCAGCAGAGGTCACAGGGTGTGGAATGGTTACAGCATCACCAAAACCACCCACAGTGGACACATTCAACCAAGTGGTAACGTCTGGTGGTCCGATGCCTCATTTCCACATAATACTTTTTATAGCCCTGAAAATGGAAACCTTGGCATCTAAACACAGGCGAACATGTTAACACTAATACAAGGCACTGTGCTATGGGGTTTGGTTTATTTATAGGAAAGATCGTGTTTGCATAGATGGCTAGCGATTTAGTGTGCAATAAAAGAGAGGGCCCAGCGTGTGTGGCCTTGTGGTGGGTGAAGCCGAGGACGCTCCTTCAGCCGTCTTCTCCAGCCCCCGCCCGGTGGGCACATGCCCGAAGCCTCTACAGGAGAGTTTTTTGCTCAAAGAGCTGCAAGTCAAAGCGGACCCAGACCTCCCCGGTGGGCACCTCGTGCAGCAGGAGTCGGCGGGTTGTGGGGCCTTTGCTTTCCTGTTCTGTTCGAATCTTTGCCACTGGAATTTCAGTGCGACCCAGGAAATCTGGAGAATGAATATGTGAGAAGTCAAAAGTCATCTTCTTTATAAAACTGTTCAAACCCAAAACAAGTAACTTCTTTTGGTTAATGGCTGTGGAACACTGAACGGAGGCATGCGTGACAGCAGGTTTGGGTGAGGGCAGCTGACTACTTGGAATCCATGTCTCTGGCCAGGGGACACCTCACCCCTGGAGCACAGTGTTTCTGTGCTCTACGTGGGCAGTGGCAGGGGTCAGAGACTGGAAACACACCCGAGGCTGCCCTCTTTCCCTGAGGGGGCACTCTGCACCAGCGGCCAACGTGAGCTGTGATGACCACGGGCCTGTGTCCCTTCCCTTAGGGGTTGTGGTCTGGATCTCGACCCCAGATTCTAGAGTGCTGGGGAAGCTTCAGATCTCTAGGTGAGTTATACTTTACCATCAGGTGAAAACTGGTCCCTGTCGAACATGGTGAGACACAGCACATCTTGGTACAGGTCCTTAACGATGAACTGGCAGTTAAAATTCCACTTGGGACTCAGCGTGTCCTGGAGGGTTCTGGTGGTGTAGCTCTGGGAGCCCATGCTGACTTCACAGTACGGATTGCTCTTTCCTGAACAAAACAAACCAAGGACACTTGTGGCACGTGGAGGTCAGATGAGTGACAACAGGGCTTTCCTTGCGCAGAGGCAGGATCCAAACTGATGCTTCTCTATAGACCAGGCAGCTGGGGTCACTGCCTGAGGGCCCACATCTACCTGTGGTCTCCGTGTGCTCAGGGCTGAGTGTGCCTGAGCGGGGGAGTGACCAGGCCGGCGTCAGTGCCTCGACTGCTCCCCAAAGCCTGGCCAAGGGTCAGTGCAACTTTCCCCACTCAGAAGCACCGAGGAAGGAGGCACTGGTGCTCAGTGGGTGAAAAAGAGCAATATGGGTCCAATAAGCATTTCAGAGGCATTGGGAATAGGACTTTTTAAAAGCATCCCATTGTTCAATTCTCAGAAGAGTCATCAGCAAACAGCGGGGCCGTTGCCACGCCCATTGAATGAAGGAAACATTTACCGTTTGGTTTACAGGCTTTTAATTCTGTGGCTTCAATGACGTGCACCATCAGCCGCCCGATGCCTGAAGTCTTTTGAGAGCGAGCTACAAAACAGGAAGGCGAGTTGTGTTAATCTCTCCTCTGTGATGTGGACAGCTAAGGCAGTGATGGCGCTGAGCTCTTCCTACTCCCGCTGCGTTTCTCCGACCCGCCTGAACAGTGCCCGGGCTCATCCGCTGCTGCAGGGGGCCCGGCGGGCCAGCAACTGGCTGCTCTGTGTCTCTGCCCAGGCCGTGTCCCCTGCTGTCTCTGCCTGTCAGCATCTAACTCATCCTTCACGGTTCAGGTCCAATCTCACACCTCCGCTCCCAGACCCCTTCCCTCCTCTGTGCAGCCATTATCCTGGGCTTCTGGGCATCTCACAGCCTGCTGGGCCTGAAGCTCTATGTTACGTCCGCCTCCTCTGCTAGGGGTCACTGGGGAGCACAGACTATTTTTTCATCCTTGTATGGACCCTCGACTGTCTAGTAGATAGTAATATTAATAAAATTATAATACATTATCATGTTCAGCACTTATTGGATACTTAACTGACATTTATTGGATACTTACTTTGTGTTAGACATGTGCTAGACCTTTTACATATGTTATTTAAACTACATGGTTACCCTACAAGGTAGCTCTTTATAACTGTCATCTCCATATATGAGAAAACTGAGGCTTAGAAAGGACTGAAGCACACTCAGATCAGAGCTTCTAAACGGCAAGATCAAAACTTAAACATCAGGTACCAAAGTGTATTTGCTTAAGCAGTGACCATATTTCCAATTATATGTTTTATTTCCACTTCGGCTTATAAAGCAGTCTCCACTTAGGCTTTCTTTATTTGAGGAGGTACTCAGAAATGCTTTTCATATGGAGAGGAGTGAGTCGGAGAGCTCAGGATTATCTTGGTAAGTATGAGGTTAGTTAGGCAGGCTTTGCCCTCGGGGGTAGAAAACCAACAAAAAGGCTGGTTGGCGAGTTACTGGCTTTTCAAAGCTCGCAGCAAGTAGAGCTTTCCCCGTGGCGGGGGGGTGGGGGGGCGGCCTCCTCTCATTGGCGCCTGCCTTTCCAGGGTGGGCAGGCCTGGGTAAGACTAGCACGGGGCCTGGCACAGAGTAAGTAATCAATAAATGTCTAAAGAATTAAACACGTGGAAAACGCGTATGTACAGATACTGATGTTAAGCAAAACTAACATGGACAAACTTGATTACATCTTTGACCAATTAAGAGATCACTGTATGCTTTATAAATGATTCAACCGTTGATTTTCCAACAGCGAGCCTTTAAAATACCATTAAAACAGGATTTAATTAGCAAAAGCGAAGTCACACATACCTTTCAGGAGTATATAACAATATGAGGGAAACCTGAATAAGAAAACATGTAACAAACTGCAGCTATGGCAGCCAGGAACACACACGGGCGGCCTGGGGGTGGCGGCGGACAGGGTTTCTAAGGCAGCTGCTCACCTGGGCAGCGGGGTGGGCCCTGCATTTGGGGGTCAGAACTTTGTCCTTAATTTGGGAGGCAACAGGGAAGACGCTTAAGGAGGGAGAGAGATACTGAGAGCAGCCCTGTAAAAAGAAGACTCCAGAAATGAAGGGTATGAATGACAGGACCACAGAGGGCCCTCACGCTATATCCTAGGTGGGGGACTACAGGGTCCTAACGGGGCCGTGTCCCCCTGGGAAAGAAAGGACCAGGCAAATGGGAGAGAGAACATCGGAGGGAACGTATGGGACCCAGCAACTGACTAGAGAAGAGGTGTGTATATCAGGGGTGGTGTGGGTAGACAGCATGTTACCCATCCAGGTGGCCGAGGACAGTACAGCCAATCAGATTCTCAGGAGGACCTACTTCCTGAGAGAGGCTCATTCACCCCACCGCAGGTGCCACTTCGTGATGCCCGCAGACATCCAGAAGTTGGGCAGACATGTTTGTGCAGTGTGGGCTCGGCAGAGCTCAGCCCAGCCAAGACCAGTGGGACTGGGATGAGATGAGGTGGGAGAGAAGGTCAGGGGAGAGCACCAGGAGGAAGGAGAGCTAGGAAGGAGAAGATGGCAGAAGATCTGGTGGTAGGAGGACCCTCAGGGGCACCGTGGAGTCCAGGGTGAGGGCGGACTCTTTACTGCTGCCACTGGGTGCAGGGAGCTCACGCAGGGAAGTTAGCCAAGCTGCTGGTTACGGTGCTGGTGTGCTAGCAAGCCATTTGCACAGACTGATGGGGACAGCAAGTGGAGTGACAGGCTGGCGAGTGAGGAGGAGCTGGGGGGGACTTAAAGTCCACGACCCGGTATCAAAGGAGAGGGAGGAGGGGAGGGTCTGCAGGAGGGACAGGGTGAGCCTGGGGTGGGAGAGGAGGGGCAGAGTGTGCATGCGCTGAGGGGAAACAGGTCACAGAGGCGAGGCGTGGTGGAGCAGCACGGCCCACGCAGAGGTGGGGTTGGTTGTGCACTCAAAGGACTCCCCTTTCTGGTAACAGGAGTGAAGAAGGAGTGTGGGGGGAGAAGAGCGGTCCAGCTCCCAGTGGGTGACGCCCGGCTTGTAGCGGGTGGGGGTGAGGGGCTCAGAGAGGTCCCCAGGAGGTCTGGAGCAGCTTTGGGGGGCGGAGGCGGCAGCAGCAGCTGAGCTGTGCTGTCTGATCCCCAGCAAGTCTGGTCTCTCACAGCCCATCCACCCCTCACTGCAGGAGCAACAGCAGCAGCTTGGTCCTGAAGGTAAGGCCCCACCCCGCCCCTCTGCTCCCCAGCGCCCCCTGGTGGCCGGTTCCCACCATCCAGGGCCCGGCCGACTACCTTGATAGGCCTTCTCCCGTTTCTTCTTTTCCGTGTCGATGTACTGCTCCGAGGCGGCCTTGATCTTCTGGACCCAGGCAGTCCTGGAGGAGAAGCAGAGCACGGCCCTTGGGGGCTTTCCCACGCCCCTCACAGGTTCAACCAGGGGCCCAGGGCTCTGCCCTCGCTCTTTTCTCTGCGGCTAACTGCAGCTGGAACACGTTTCCCATCACAGACTTAACATTCGCTCAACTCTGAGGTTCGTGTGCTAATTGAGGGTTGAGCTGAGAATTTCTAGGCAGCTCTTGACCACTTACAAAACAGCAGGCGCTGGCATGGTGCCGGGCATGAGAGGGTGCAGCTCTCCACACCTGCGGCAGCTTAGCAGCGTAACAGGCTGTGCTGCACGCCAGGTTGTGCACAGAGGAGGGGCGGTCCCGCCTGCCATCACAGACCTGCTGTCCGAGCTACATTCCACAGGACTCCGGGATGCCAGGGCGGGGGGTGGGGGGTGCGGGGGGAGGTGGTGGTGCACATCAAGGGGCTGGGGGAGGAGGCCGGCCTGGCTGGTCCTGGGCGTGAAGCAATGGAACTGTGTCCGAAAGGCACAAGGAGGGCCTCCAGAGACCGGAGGAGCAAGGGCTGTTGCCTGAGGGATTTCGGCAGGGGTGCCGGGTGGGATCTGCCCCGTGGAAGGTCCTGAGGAGGGCCTAGCAGCAGGCACGGTGTCAGGGAGTGGGGACTGGGTTAGGAGGTGGCTGCCAAAAGCCGGCACATTTAAATGAAGGCCTAGCAGCAGGGCTGGGGTGGGGGACTGGCCATGAGGGGTTGCGGATGCAGAGTGAGCAGGGCTTGAGCATGGACCAGAGGCAGTTTTATGGCAGCGGGAGACATCCAGCCTTTCTCCTAGATGTCAAAGCGGGTCTCACGTGGCCAGCACTGACCTCTCGTTGATGTTGTCTGTCCGGAGGGTGTAGACCCGGTCAATGTGGGAGATGTGGAAGACAGGCTCATCGCTGGAAGGGTCTGTGGGCAGTTTCACCAAGACTTCATTCAGGAAAATGGGCTGAAAGAATTAAGGCCAAAACAGGGGCTGTGAGGTGGGTAGGAACGCTCGGCTGGCATACATCCAGGGAGGGTTCTGTTCTGAAGAGCATGGTGCGGAGGAGAGAGGGGTGTAGCTTCTAGAGTCTCTCATCTGGAGAAAAAGAAACTACCTCCATTTTGTGAAAGTGGGTGTCTGGGGCGGATTAGGTGTCACTGAACTGAGGACAGGAGCTCCGAGCACGCATGACTGCTCACGTGACAGGCTCTTTCCTCCACACACTGACACTTCACACTTATCAAGTGGGATCATGTGTCACGTTTGCCTGGGCAGGAGCTGGACTCCAAAGCTAGAGTCCCCTGGTGGCTGTCCCAGGGGCAGTGAGGGCCCAGCCACACCAGGGCTTCCTCCCTGGGAAGTGATAAAGGAAGTGTGAGCCATCTGGAAACAGGTGTGGAGTCCCAGGAGGACAGGAAAGGCTCAGACCGGGAAGGAGGCCCTAAAGGTAAAAGAAAAAACCTCATTACCCTCCTGGGGCTGCTGTCAGGAATGCGACATTTACCATTTTATACATCTTGAATTGAGCATTGGACTTAGAGCTGAAGAGCTTCTCGGAGCCTGAGGAGACAGCGAACTGCTTGACCATGTGGGTAAGAAGCAGGAAGTCATTGAAGAGGAATCCGTGTAGCTCCTTATTGCTCTTGGTCTTGTACAACTTCCCACTGTGCAGAAGCTTCCGGGGTCCCAGGCAGTTGGTGAGGGAGTTGAAAATCAGTTGCTTAAAGAGAAAGGAACTGTCAGTTTGTACGTCCCGGCACAAGCCATCCCAGCGCCCCTTGGCAGGCTGTGGACCTGAGGGATCTGTGGCGGGATTTTCTCGGCAGAATGTGGATGTAATCATTCACCTCCACCCAGTGAACCTCTCTTCGCAGGCCAAGCTGGCACAGGGACGATGATTACTGATGCCCACGGAACAGACCCTATTAGCTGGACTCAAAGACCTCAGAACACAAATATCAAATCTCTCTTTATGAGAAAGGAAGGTGGCAGCTGGAGAAGGGGCAGGGTGGGGGGTGCACGCGGGCTGAGCTGAGGTGTAGATGGTCCACACTGGTGGGAGGCCCGCACCCGGTTCCCCACCTAGCTTAGCCCCGCAGGCCTCACCTCTGTGAGGCCTTCGCACTGGACGTGCGCCTGGATCCACTCCAGCCGGTCTGAGTTCTCCTTCTCCCGCACACCTTCGTTAACCTGGGAGCAGAGCTCCTCCGCGCGCTCGAGGGCCAGTCTCAAGGAGGAGTGGTCTACGTGGTTCTCGGGGGTGTTCTCCAGGATCTGGGAAAGCGTGGCTGGGTCACGTGGGGGGTATTGTCTCTACCACCCACCCACCCGGGGGTCCCGCGGCTGCCTAGAGGTGATGGGCGCTGCGCTGGGCACTCAAAACACAACAGTGAGCAAGTCAATCATTTGCCCTTGAGAAGCTCATAGTCCCATGAGTTCTTGGGGAGGCAGGTGACACAGTCACAAGACAGTGTGCCACGTGCGGCACGGATCGCGTGCCCTCAAATCTGTGGGTCTCTGATGGCTCTCCAGCTGGTCTCGGTAACAGGCTGTAGGCCAAGGGGCACCTCCCTACTTACCCCCAGTAACTGGGGCCACGTGCCTTTAGGGTGAACCTTCCAGGATAAACTGGCTGCAATTTTGAAAAATGTGTGAGTTTGCTGAATAGAAATGGTTCCTAACTTTTTTGGTGTCATTGAACCTTTTGAAAAATCTGATAAAAACAATGAATCCCCTGCTATAGGAAGAACACAATAAAATTATGTAGTCAGCATGTAGAAAGACACATTCAGGTCATTCTGAAGTGACTTCAAACTAAGGTCACAAATGTCAAAGGGCAGAGGCCAGGAATGAGTGGGCCCCTCGGTGGATGACTCCCGTCTGGACTCTCTAGCCATGCAAGTTCATAGTTCTTTTTGATAATTCCAAATGTGAGAAAGCCCTGAATAGCTAAAGGCTTTTTTTCAATACTCCTTTGGTGGCAAAACCTGACTTAAACTGAAGAGATGTATTTATTTATTCTACTTATACTGATTATTCATATATTCACTATAGGAATATTAATGTGTTTGACTACAGGCGCTCCCCAGGTTTTGGGGGGGGGGCATACAGTATACAGTGTTTGAACGGCAGCCTCAATTCTGAAACACACCTGGCCCCAAGTATTTCAGGTAAGGGACTGGATGTGGATTAATGTGTATTGAGTCAGTGTGGTATCATAACTGTAACGTGAGCTCTGTATCGTAAGGCCTATACCGAGTTAACACGGCCTAAAGAGCCATGGCCCAGGGATAATCAATAAAAGCAATGGTCTTGTGTTATTTCTACTGTTTTTCTTTGTAAGATGGTTAGTGTTACATCAGTGGTTGTTTGTGGCGCAGTCCTTTGTAAAGTGTGCCTTCTCCTTAGACGCTATCTTGGCTCAAGAGGCCCACACTGCTTATGCCAAAAAGGTGGATGGAATTTAGAAGGGTTGTTTAGTCAGCAAGTTGAGGTGAGGAGATGAAGACAGCTCTGTTTAGGACAGGCTGAGTTGGATGCTCCTGGGACATCTAGGTAAAGGTGTTCAGTTGGTAAAGAAATTTAGCTCTCAGCAGAAACTGTGGAACCCAAAGCTGTGCTAATGGTGGACTCTGGGCTCAAGACAGGCTTCACACCTGTAGACCTAGAGGGCCTTTATCCTGCCCAGACACAATCATGACTCCCCAACGCTGGCGGAGCTTCCTGGGAGTAGCAGGGTAGGTTACCCAATCTCGGATGCCTCTTTGATTTGCTC
This sequence comes from Mormoops blainvillei, assembly GCA_004026545.1. Taxonomy (NCBI): domain Eukaryota; kingdom Metazoa; phylum Chordata; class Mammalia; order Chiroptera; family Mormoopidae; genus Mormoops; species Mormoops blainvillei. The sequence continues at coordinate 80,611 of PVJD01006743.1, read as the reverse complement.
CCTTTGAGGGGTCAGTGCTTCAGACTGTATTGCATGTTCATACTCTCTCCCTCCCCCGCCCCTCTGTGCCTGGGGCATCAGATGGGGGAATCAGACCATGGGGCAGGGTGGTTGGTGTACTCAGAGGCCAGCGGGGCACTCACACTTCTGATGAGGAGCGGGTAGCGAGTGATCCTCTGCATGGGCTTCAGCAGGAAGCTGGAAAGGGGCATGCCTTTGCATCGAGGGTCAGACGCCAGCTTCTGCAGAGTAACCGGCAGGCTCATGAGAAAGTCGCAGCCCCAGTGAGAACAAAGGAAACACTGGCTGTGCTACTGACCTTTTGGATTTCTAATTTCTTTTAAAAACACAGGATCCAAAATGATACGTTTGGATTGGCGGTAGGAATACCTCAGCTCGTGTGCCAAACCCAGTGATGCATCTGACAGCCTGGGTGATCACGGCCACTTCCTCCTTTGCTTCCAGAACTGCTCTCGGCTGTCTTCCCAATCCGCTGACCTTCTCAGGCTTCTTCCCTCTCCTCTACCCACTCTTAACTGTTGGTGCTGCCCCGGATCCCCTGCTGCTGAGTCGCAGAGTGTGACCCAGACCCTCTCTGGAGCTCTGCACTGGCCACATTACTCTCCATCTCACCTAGATGTCCCAAAGACACTTCAGTACCTCAATGTACCCCAAAATGAAGTCCTTGCCTCCTCTCATAAAAGCCTTTCTTTCTACCTCTATGCCTATCAGAGTGGGCAGTACCATTCTGCACCCACCAGCAACACCCTCAATACCCGCAGGTTACCATTGATGCCAATCTCTCTGGCCTTTAAGTAGGTCTTGATTGCCCCCACCTTTGCCTGCCCATTGTCCCTACGTTATTTGCAACAAGTGCAACCATTTATTGAGCACCTACTATGTGTCAGGTATGAATGCGCTAACTGTTGCTAGTTCTGGCCCTCCTTTCTTCCACTCTTTGGCTAATTCATACTTATCTCTGAAGACTCCGATCATGCCTTCTCCTGTCCAGGCCCTCCCCTTCCTTGCCGCCGTCCCTGCCTTTCAGAGCCTCCTTGAGCCCCCGTAATAGCCCGTGGCTACCTCTGTCAGAACGCCTCTTGTGGACTGGGCTAACACAGGCAGAGGCATCACGTCTGAGGCGTATCCAGGCCCCGCCCCCCAGCCTCTTAGCTCCAGGAGGCCACACACTACACCTTATGTGCTTCTCCCCCTGGTACTACTACTAGCCTGAATAGAGTAGCTACAACTCCAGGATGATCAATTTTAATGACTGACAAATTATTGTACTATGATTTCTCTAATCACTATGAGACATTCAAATTGCTCCCGCCTTTTGTTTTTGGATATATCTATAAATGTTGCTATGACAAGAATCTTCACAGTTTTTATTTCTATATTTTCTGAGTCTTTTTAAAAAGTCATATGTTAGAACACAGCTTATGGTCACATTTTGCTTTTCAATGTGATCAATACTCTGCAATTCAATATGAGACTATAAACTGTTTTTATTTGTTTTCACTACTTTGACCCTGGGGATGACACTAATATTCTAGACACATTGCAACTGTTACTGCTGTGTGAAAAAGAATTTTCATCTTTTGCTATGCTTTAGAAGGTGAAAGTCCTGTTTTTAATTTTACTATTGAATATTTTAAATATTCACATGCACTTGCGATTCTACATTTATCTAATCTGATCAATGCTTATTTCTATGATCTTGGTTTCTTTCTGTTTCTTCTAGTTCACTTTTAGGTAACCCCTTATCACCAACTGAAGAGTTCTGACCTCAGCGCCACACACACACACACACACACACACACACACACACACACACACGCATGTTTTCATTCCTCGATGCCTTATATTGAAACATTTGTGCATCCCTGAGGTCATCCTAAGGAAGAGAAATATAATTAGCATTTATTGAATGCTTGCTATATACTGGTCTCTGTGCTAACATACTTTAAAAGTATTATCTGATCATTTCCTGCTAACAGATGAAGGGGCTGAAGGCACCATATGTTACATAACTAGGCCTGGTTGCACACTGGACAGTTGGTGGGGCTGGGATTCCAACCCATGCGGTCTGATTCTGAAGCCTGTCTTGTTCTAAGTATCCTGCTATCTTGCTATCTTTCCTCCTGGGATGGCCCTATTTGGTTGTGATAGAGTGTTCTTTTCATATAATGCTTAATTTTATTCAATGATATTTTAATTAAGATTTTGACAAGTAGCCCTGACTGGTGTGGCTCAGTGGGTTGAACACCATCCCACGAACCAAAAGGTCACTGGTTTCATTCCCCGTCAGGGCACATGCCTGGGTCGCGGGCCAGGTCCCTAGTTGGGGGCATGTGAGAGGCAACTGATCAATGTTTCTCTTGCATATCAATGTTTTTCTCCCTGTCTTTCTCCTCCCCTTTCCCTCTCTCTAAAAATAAATACAATCTTTACAAAAAGATTTTAAAGATATTAAAAAGATTTGTAAGAGATACTGAGTTATAACTTTTTTTTTCATTTTTGTAATTAAATATAAATAGAAAAACAGGTCTTGGGTCAGGACCACTTTTGTCTTAAACAATGAATTAAGAAGGTTTTCTATTTTTTCTATGATCTATAACAGTATAATATGGAATAACCTATTTCTTTATAGTTGGAAAGAGTTCACAATTAAATCCATCAGCTGAATCCAACTCCTCTTTTTGGAGTAAGTTACTCCATTTTTTCCTTGGTTAACAGTATCTTCAGATTTTCTACTCTTATTAAACCAGTTTTCCAATTTTAATAGAAAACTATAAATTTTGTTAATGTTTCCAATATTAGCATATATATTTTTGAATCATATACCCTTATACTTAAAAAAAGTCTTTATATCTGTTCTTGTTTTTACTCTTTTTGATTAGATTTACCTAAGTTATGCTTTTCTACTTCTTTTCAATGTTATCTGTTCTTGGATATATTGATATCTTTTCTGCTTTTATCTTTATTACTTCCTCTGTTTTCCTTTGGAATTTCTGTCCTCGGTCTAAACATCTTCTATTTTATGCTCAATTATTTTTCCATTCTTTTCTGATAATAAAAATATTAAAATCAGGCATTCTCCCTCAAGGTACAGTTGTGGCTGTATAACAGATCCCAATACACAGTACTTTGTGAACTGAAAAAATCAACAAGAAATGTAAAAAAAGGAAGAAAATAGATTTTACTTTCATTTCCCTCCCCATTTTAACATTTCTGTTACTGAACAACATCAATGAAAATGACTTCTCGAAACATGACATTCTGCTTTAACAATCAGTCTTAGGAAGCTCTCTGGTTGGTGTATTGCCCTGAGGATGTCATTGATACATTGTATCATACATGGGGGGAGTCTTTCTGAGCACAGTGCAGCTTTCCTTCTTACCCACTGCTTGTTTTTAATTTATGACCATGGCACTGAGGAACCAGTCATTTCTGGAAGGTTTGATGAAAACTGTATACACTTTTAGTATATTCATTAGATCAGAGAGATGCATTCTATGTATTTCCTAATTCCTAGTGCCATCATTTTTTCCTATCCTCATTTCCTTTTGTCCCATTTTATTCATCCATTCATTTTAAGTTGTATTTTATCTTGTCACATTTTATACACTTAAGTAGGCTATTTTACATTCTTTCTGGAATATGATGGGTATAAAGTAAATGCAATTTACAAAATTAAGAAAGTAACATTCCGGGTTTTTTGAGGGGGAGGTATAAAGTAGCTGATTCATGTAAACAGCCTTAAAAAACACTCTGCTATATTAAGATGGGCAAAACCGTGGTCCCACTGCCAAGAAAAATCAGCACGAAAGGTAACACAAAGTGATCAGAAAATTCTTTGCCGTATTTGTTTTCCCTCTGGAAACTGACGGGACAGCCCGCTGGGTGCTGCGGTCCCCACTGTGCCCTGGCCACCTCTGCCTCCAGGCTCAGAATGCGCTGGCCTGCCTGTGATCCCAGAGTGGAGTTACCTTTAAAAATTCTTTGAAGTCTGTATCTTCATCTGTCCTCTGCTGCAGCAGAGCTGCTCCATTGAGCTGGCAGCTGCAGAACCGGATGTAAGCCTGCATGTGGGACAGCTCAGCCGCCAGGATGTCCCCGATTGTCTGCACGGGCATCTTCTCGCCCCCTGTCTTCTTCCGCACCCGCAAGGCCCTGCAACCAACACACTCGCTCACTTTCTGTTTTTAAGTGAACGTCCTGTGGGGCCTAAGGCTACGATAACCAGTCCCATAAAAACCTCTAGTGCCTTCTGAGGGGACAGTCAGAAGGAGGAGGCAGCTTGGCCAAAACGCTCTCCAGGCCAAGCCAGCCTGGATGAAATGTTATCAAAGGAGAATAAGAAAATGTAGTCGATACACTAGGGTGTTTTCTCTAGTTCATTTCTACACCCTTGGAACTGCTTTGGTTTCACCTTGGTTTCTTAGCAAAGTTTCTTTTGACAAATTCTACCTTGTTCTCAGCTGAATGAAGAAGACAGAAAATCGCCACACTCTATAGGGAAAAAGGGGCCAGGCTGGAGGTAGAGGGAAGCCCTGCCCGGGAGAGCCGCTGAGCCCCGAGGAGGAAGGAGAGGACAGAGCGGTGACTGCTGATGCCTCCTCCCAGAAGCCTGTCCCCCTGAGCACAAGGGATGGAAGATCACCCCAAGGAATGGAATTTCACCCAGGGCCGAGGAGGCTGCCAAACCGGCCAGTTATGTTTGGGCCAGGAGCTGCCCCTCACCTCTGCCTCTACCGGGTACAGAGTCAAGTTTATGTTGATGTAGTATTTGCTTAATGATGTAATTTCTTTGATTAATCAATGAATGTTCTCTATTTCTTTACTTCAATAATTAGGTATTTTACAGTCACAGGGTATTCATACAATAATAATAAAATGAAAAGCCCAAGGGAGCAGAAAAAGTCGAATGGTTCCTGTGCTACGGAGCCCCGCGGGGGGCCGTGCAAGGCTCGCGATGCTCTCCACTCACTTCAGCAGCTTAGTGTTAGACATGATGAGCTCCTTCCAGTTAACGAAGATCAAGGCCATCTCTCCTTCAGTGAGAGAGCCTGACTCTGCCATCCGCTTCTGAAAAACCTAAATTCAAAACACAAAAGAAATAAGTGAGCTTAAGTATGAATATGCGACCTATGTGGTCCAGGTCAAACAACACCTTCATACACTGAAACTAGTAAGAGCGTGGTTTTTAAAATAAACACATTTATGATTATTACCTTTTAATTGAATAATTTCCCCACTTATTGCTACTTGGACTCCTATCAAGGTTGATTCTAAGGCCTGAATCCAGGGGTCTCATCAAGGATGGGGGGGTCTCGCCCTACATCCTGGGGTGTTATGAAGGTTCAACAAACACCTGGGCACAAAGCGCCTACACTCGGGAAGAGCTTGCAGAACTGGGGAAAGATGACCGCTGTCAGGCTGAGCACCTCAGTGTTCCGGAAGGACTGTGTGAGAAGTTCAGCACAAGAAACAGCGATGACTCGTTACCCCCAAGACTGACTGCCAAGCAGATGTGGATTTCAGAGGCTGGCTGACCGAGCGGGAAACAACACCACCCCACCTCGGTACTCCATAGCACTTAACAGACTTGCAAAGTGCCGGTGTGCGCATACATGCCGTGTCTGTGCGTGTGCACAGGTCGCAGGGTTCTCACGTAACCTCACAGGTGATATACGTTGAGCTGAGTCAGGCATTTTTCCCAATAATTCCCAATGGATCCAGGAAGAAGTAAAGGCTGAGAGAGTAATTTGCTCAAGGTCACAAACTAGAATATGGAAGAGCTAGAACTAAAACTCAACTCTTTTAGATGTGAAGTCCAAGTTCCCACTAAACAGCTAGAGAATGACTTTAAGGAAATAGTGACGTTATCTCAGACAACTCATTTCATGTCTGATCTTTTAAAACTACAAACGACATGGTCATGAGGCCTGTGTGATCTGACCCCTGCCAACCTCACCAGCCTGGCCCTCGAGTACCGCACGCTCCAGCCACACTGGACTACTTACACGACCTTAATTCCCATTGCACGTGCCTTCCCACTTCTATTTCCTCTTCTTGGCACAGAAAATTCGTCCTTATCCCTCAGGTCTCAGCTGGAGCCTAGCTGGGAAAGTCCTTCCTGGCCGGGGGTGGCCCCCTTCCTCTCAGCTCCTGAAGCACCTGAGTTCACCCCTCTCCAACCCTCACTGCACTGTTGTGTAACTGTCTGTCTGTCTATCCACCTGACCGTGAACTCCTGGAGAGCAGCAACATTCTCTTTTATCTCTGTTCTCTAGCACAGTGCTTCGCATTGGTTTGCCATTAATCTTGGCTGAATTGAGTTGAACAAGGAGTCCAAGAATTGAGATCACAGTGCTATGAACTGAACCTCTCTAAACCACAATCAGACAGAAGGGGTCCAGACACACTGACAAGAGCAGCCCTGGAAAGGCAGTTGACCTGCTCTGGGGTTGCTCGTAAAGGGCGGGGAGCACACCTGGGGTCTCTGCCCTCACTCACTGGTTGGCTCATGTTGCTGTCTGTTCATTCTACGAGCCTGCTTTGTGCCAACGGAGGTAAGCAGAGGAGGCTGAGGGGGTCGGGCCCTCTGGGAGCCTCCATGGGAACGGTGATGAGAAGGCTTTGCCTGTGAACAGTGCTTTTCATCCTCAGGTCCTGACCCCAGCATGACACCTTGCCCCTCCGAGCGTCTCGTGAGGTGGGCAGGGTGGGAACCACCAAGGCCTAAGTGCTTAAATGATGGGTCTGAGGCAGAGCCGTCACTGGTCCCTGTTCACCTTCTGTGCTAGTGCCAGAGAGGCACCTCCACACCCATGAACAGCCCCTCAGGACTGTAATCTGACCGGCGGCAGGGCTGATCCTCGAAGGAGTTAGTGAGGAGATGGGTTTCTCCCGTAGGCCGTTTCTTCTGGTTAAAGCCACGCAGAGGCAAACACACCGGGTTCCTTCAGCTCTGATGGGAGGGCTGCCTGCCAAGGTCAGGCTAAGTGTCGGGGATGTAGGATGAAGGATACAGTCTCCGCTCTCGGGTGCTCACAGGCTTGGGGCAGGCAGACACTGTCCACTGAGAAGCGTGGTGTGGTGTAGACGGCAGAGGAACAAGTGTGCCTGTCTGGAGGCCCTAGCCTGCGTGTCGTGTGGGGAGTGGCTGGAGGGCAGGCCTTGCTGCGAGGGAAGATGCAGAAGGATGCCGCCCCTGCTCCATGCTGTTATCAAGGTCACAGCCAGGTAGATGTTGCGCCTTTTGGGATTATGGGAGGGGTCGCCTATTCTCCTCAGGTCGATTATTTAACTGGGCCTCTCATCTGAGGGCCTTGACACATTCAGTGGGAACTAAAAGCCATGGGAACAAACGTATAATAGAATTATAAAGTCTAATTTTGTTCACTCAAACACAAATGATCTTAAAGCACTACCAACAGTAGTTGGTAGCCTCTTTACTAGCCTCTTGCTAGCCTCTTACTAGCTCAGAGGTCGCTGGTGACATCAACAGGCACAAACATAAACAGCAAATAGATACGGTATGTTGGTTTACCAAACAGATGCAAATGTTAGGTGAGCACTCCCACTGCTTAATAATTCCACTGAAAACATCAAAGTTTATGAAAATGTCAGGTGTCAGAATGGCAGTGTAAATAAAGTTAGGCAAAAATTTGAGGTAAAAGACTTGGTTTTAGTGCCTTCCCATCTACTCTACACCCTTGTTCTTCCTAGGCGGCGCTTCTACCACTTTAGACGGATGCACTTGAGGGTCCTCTTGTTCTGTTTCTCTCTCTTAACTCTGAATTACCTGATCTGGGAAAAAGAGTGGACTTCAGATCTTCCAGCTTCATGCCCTCTCCAAGAGGTAGAGAAAGCATTTTAAGAGGGTGAGAACTCCTGTCACTACTTGTGAGCTCACACATCAAAGGTGATACCTCACACTGAGGTCCCCCACACCCTTCACTCCTGGGGCCGGTGAGTGAGTGGTGGCCTCTCACCTCCACGACGAGCTGAAGGTCATCCACGTACCGCTCTTCTGTCTGGATCAGCTCATGAATGTAGCCCTGCCTCTTCCTCTCCATTGGCTGCATGGTGTCCAGGGTTTGGAGATCAGCACACCCTATGGAAAAGCAGGGTAGAGTTTCAAAGTATTATTTTAGTCTCCTTTGCAGAAAACAGATGTCCGTCAGCAGATGCACTGGGTTCCCAAATGCTGCCTTCAAAGAAGTACACACCCCTCTACGGAGCCCTGGGACTTCTGCGGACGGCTCGCACCTGCGGACAGCTGGCTCAGTGACCGCTCGATGCTCCAAAGCAACGAGTTAGCCACACCTGTAACATGTCATTGGGGTCCCAATTTCCTTTCCAAATAGTGACAGAATTAAGGATAAAAAAAAAAAGGTCTTCGAGAGATCAAAACTGCTGAGTTTCTGAAGAATCTATGCTAGTCTCACCATCTCAAGACATTTTCAAAGATACTGAAACGATTAAATGATCCCATGCTTGAGACCAGTGTTTTCCAAACCATGGGTCACGAGCCACAAGTGGGTCACTAAAATAAATAACCACGCAAATTAAGTGAGTTTTCTTTGGCACCGTTTTGCATGCCATTGCAACGTGCACCATGTCACACTTTGGGAAACAACTACACACTAAAACCCACAAGCATGAGCCTCTCTGTTCTGTATCTTGGAATAATAGGAAAAGTTTCAGATATTTTATCATTTCTAAGGCTGGAGCATATGTGACATTAGCTTTATCAGGATGAATGTGGGGACAATCCTGGTACCCCACCCCTAGCTGGCCTGTTTGCATTTCATTATAAAGGTTTGCAAGCTTTCGTTCTCTGCTCAAGTTTCTACCCCGGTCCCCTACCTTCACTTTAAGATGTTCTTACCTCTGATGTCAGGGGTAAGAAATGCCCCTTTTACCTCCTGTGCTTTACCTCCTTGTTCACTCGCCCCTGGACTTCCTTGCTCTGCCTACTTCTTCCTAAGACCAGCATCCTGAACTGGCCGTCTCCTGCGGGACCCTTCCCTGACCTTACAATAGCCTAGACACAGGGTGAAGGGTCCCTCCCAGCCCATTATTTAAAACAAACGAGCACCCTTCCTTCAATCCTGCTCCCTCCTCAAGCACCCTCTCTCTGGTCTCACTGCCAAATGTCACTAGACGGGTCTACATTCATGGCCGATCTCCTAGCTCTCCCTGTTACTTCACCAATTTTGGGATTTTTAGCTTCTGTCCCCCTGCTCCACTGACACTGCTCTTGTGAAGGTAACGACGACCCTGGCATTGCCAAATCCAGTGGCCCCTTCGGAGCCCGCATCCTCCTCCACTTGCCCGCAGCACAGACACCTGTGAGGAGCCTCCTCTCCCAGCCTTTGTGACGCTCATCATCCTGGTATTTCCTTCTGTGCTTTCGCCTCTGCCTGCCTCCAGGCTTCTTGCTCCCTCTACCCCAGCAACCACTAAAATGTGTTCCTGGCACTTCTGACCTGGGAGGTCACATAAGCTTGGACAGTGCTGCAGGCGGTGTATTTCTCTTGAAGGGTCACAATGCATATCAGCATATTAGGCTCTGAGAAATCCTGCTCTACAGAAATGTCTAATTTGATGAACACAGAGTTCCCACCTCTTATTTCACCACAGAACTCTCTCTCTGGAGGGGAGGGGAAGTACATCTTTTGAGAACTGAGGAATTAGGGCTTGTGGGTGGAACACACCCTTTGCCACCCTGCCCTGTCCAATACGGTGGCCATAGTAACACGTGACAGGCCATTCGAACGGAGAAGGGCTCTAAGTGTAGAATACCTGGTACAAAGACTGAGTGCAAAGATCTAGTACCAAAAAAAAATACCACCCAGAATGTAGAATAACACATTAATAACCCTACTGATTACATACTGAAATGCTAATATGGGCTTGAGAAGTACAGATTGTTACAAAACAGTCACAGCAATGTACAGTACAGCAAAGGAAATACCGTCAATAACATTGTAATAACTTTGCATGATGCCAGATGGGTACTGGAAATATCGGGGGGACACTTTGTAAAGTATATGATTGTCTCACCACTATGCTGTACACCAGAAACTAACAAAAAATACTAAATGTAAACAGTAATTAAAAAATAATAATAAAAAGAAAATATGAATAAAAAATTTTTTAAAAATTTGAAACAAATGCTAATATTTTAGATAATATTGAGTTAAGAAAAAATTATTAATTTTATTAATGCTGCTTTTTACATTTTTTGTGTTGCTGCTGGAAAATTTTAAATTACATTTAAGGCTGCACGTGTGTCTTAAATTATATTTCTATTGAACAATTCAAGCCAGCTGCTACATTTTTTATTATTTTATTATGTTCATGCCTAATGGAATACACAATGGCTTCTGTTATTTGCAGGATGAAGCCCTCGCTCAGTAGCACAGGTACCAGGATCTCCATCATCCAGACACTGCCTTTGCTTATGCAGTCCACCTGTTAGCCACCTTGGCCCGGGTTCAGTCCTTGTGATGTGCTTTACACACTGTTCACGGCCCTCTTCTCTGCCCAGAGCCATCTTACTAACCTTTCACAGTGTGGTTCATGTGATCCTACTTTGGGAAACCATTCTCATCCTCTGCCCCACTTACCCCCAGACTGCCTCTTCTTTGTGTTTCCATGGTACTGGTTTGCGTCTGTATTTTAACACTTTGTATAATGTAACTTGTATTATAGTTCATCTGTATCTAGTTAGTATTCCCGTCTTTCCCACTGGAGTCAGGGACTGTGTCTGACATAGTTCTATTTCATCAGGCTTAGCAGTGCTTTGATCACAGAGGTTGGGAAATATCTGTCAAGTGGTAGACTGTTGCGTAGTCCCTGGACCCAATTCTCCCTTTCCCTGCTCTATTCCTGCAAGAAGGCCAACTGCAGGCTGCTTTTGTAAGCTCCTATTTCAGTTGGTGGTTGCCTGGGTTTGGCCAATGAGAGGAGGTTCTGGAAGGAGACTCAAGACTACAGGGCAGACTAGGAAAAAAAATTCTCTTGTCAGAACAGTGAGATGATAAGAGAGCTTTTAGTCTCTGCTAGGTAAAGAATAGAAATGCAGGGCTTGCATCTCACACAAGTTTGGAATTCAAGGATTCCTTAGCTGATGTATTAACACCTGTGGACCTCAAGAAAAAATATATCCTCCAAGGACAGCTCATGGTTAACTGGGCACAAATTCATAACTAGAGTCTAGCAGCCATTGCTGACAGAGGCCACTTACCCACACTGCATTTCAGGGAAAAGCTACAGGCTGAATCTTCAGCTTCGTTCACTGTACTCTTGCTGTCTGAGTCAACTGTTACGAAGAAGTTCCCCGGATCTTCTTTTAACCAGTGGGCTGAGACCTGCCCCTTCCAATGGGAACTGTGTGGCTATATCCTCATTTGCATCTATACTGACCAATCAGAGCTGCTACATAATGAACAATTAGAATGCATGATTCCAACCAATCAGAAGTATGCTATTTGGACCTTTCAGAATTGTGGTATTTAGATGCCTCATTTGCATTAAAATAGGCCAATCAAGGATATAGGGCAGGAAGTTTCTCTATAAAAAAGCAGATTCCCCTTTGTCTTGGTAAAGTGAGGTTTCAGTTTCTACTGGAGGCTGCATTTCCTCAGTTTGCAAATTGTTCACCTGAATAAAGTTTCTCCTCTTTCCGCACCTCACATAGAGGCGTGGAAAAGACGCACAAATTGGTCTCCAACTGGCGATACCCTTAGGTACTTGGCCAAAGAAAACACATAACCGCTCTGGAGGGTCACTCTCATAGCCTTGGTCCCACAGGGTTTCCACAGAAAAACCGAGTCTCACTAAAGGTGAGTTAAAGTACAAAATTACCAGAAACAACAAATGATCAACCATAAATAAAAAATGAGGATTAGGACTCCAAGAACATATGATATAGAACAAAATATAGAACAAAAAATATAAAATATATGGGTTTAAAATAATGTAAGACATATATGAGGGACTAGAAACTCTAAGTGAAGTTGATAAAAAAAAAGAATGGGCAGATTTGAAAAAGACATGAATAAAAATGGCAAATATTATCATGGAAATAATAAATTAACAGATTAAATAGCAGATATACACATCTGAAGAGTTAGTAAATCTGAAAACAGAGCTGAAGAAATTATCCTGACTGCCTCCCAGAAAGAGGAAAAGATAGAAAACATAAAATAAAGGTTAAAAGATACAAAGAACAGAATAACGAGGCCCAATAAAATCTAATGGGAATCTAGGAGTGGAAAACAGAAAGAATGGGAAGAGGTAATACTGAATTACAATGTTGAGAACGTTCTAGTATTGATGAAAGATATAACTCCACAGATTCAAGAGGAATAATGACTCCCGACTGGGGGAGGGGGGAATTCTTACCTAGACTGCAAAACACCAAGGAGAAAAAAAAGTCGTAAAAACTGAAAGAAAAACCATAATAACTACACAGGAACAACAATCAGGCTGGCTGCACATAACTCAAGCCAACAACAGGGGGTACTGAGAAGAAATAACTGTCAAACTAGAATCCTAATTGTACTCTCAAGGGTGAGGGAGAAATAAAGATATTTTCAGGCAAAGTTTGAAAGCACTTACCACTAACATATGTGACTAAAGGAACTATTAAGAGATGTATTTTAGGAAATGAATAAGAAGGAAAAAAGAGATGTAAGGAGTAGTAAAAAAAAAAACAAAAAAAAACAGAATGGTGAGCAAAAAGACTAGCAAATATAGAAAAATCAAAACAATTACTGACAGTATAAAGTAACAATAACAATGACTAGGTTGAGAGGTATAAATTCAGGGTGAATTTTTTAGAAAGAAGCAAAGAAAATGCATGATAAACAAAATATACAATAAGGTAAACTTAAAGTATTGAATTGTTCTAATAAACATAAATAGCTTAAACCTGTCAGTTAAAAGAGAGATTCTATATTGGACCAAAAAAATTCACCTAGATGCTGTTTACAAAGAAACCTAATACATAAAGTTATAGAAATGTTACAAAGGCTAGGAAAAGCTATACAAATGCAGAATATAAAAGAGCAGCAGGAGAGGCTTTATTAGCAAAAGACACAATAGGCTTTCATGGATCTGTATAAGATGATATAAATAATTCAGAAAGTTATAGTAATTCTGATCTTATTTGCAGCTAATAGGAGAGCCTCAAAGTGTAAAATAAAAAAATGACAGAATTACCTCACCAAAAATGAGGAAAAAAAGAACAAAGAAAAACTAAAAAGTCTGTAATTAAATTGGTAGATTTTAATCTCTCTCAATGATAATTAGTAAGAATATGAAAGATCTGAACACTATCAACAGGCCTAATACAATGAACACATATACGAGACAATATACATTTTCAAGTACCCATATAGTTAATTTCAACAATTACCAAAGAATATATTATTAAATAAAAACATGTATTGACTGTATCTGGAAAACTATGCATTAAAATTACTTTCAAATATTTTAAAGAAGAGTTTTCTAAAAGCCCCCCGGTAGCTTCCTCCTTTAGCAAAAGGCACCCCATTTCACTTGACCTGTCGTTACCATTTGTGACAGATGATCACTCCCTGTTCTTTAAAATCCTCCTTCCCCAGGCTTCTAGGTCACTACCTAACCTCATGTCCTCCTCCCTCGCTGGTCAGTGCTTTTCAGTCTCCTTCTGTGGTTCTTCTTCAGGTCCCAGATTTAATGGTGAAACCCTAAGGCTCAGTCCTGGGAACTCTTCTTCATACTCACAGCCTTCATGTTCTCATTAAGTCTCCTGGTTTTACTATGTATCATCTGTGTACTGATAAACACCCAAATTTATACTCCGGCCTGAAATCTCCTCTGAATTACACTGCATGTTCTGAACGCTAGCTACTCAGAATCTCCACTTGGATATCTAAAAGGTGGGTGGAGGTAAAATGTCCAAAGCCAAAGTCCTAATCACTGTCCCCCAACCTGTTCCTACTTCATTATGTTCCATCTCAGTTGATGGCAATCCACCACACTGGCTGCTCGGAATAAGATCTTTGGAGACATCCTTGATAGTTTTCTTCTTCTTATACCTTCATTTGATACAATCATTGGCTCTACCTTCACAATATACCCATAATCTGACCACTTTTCACTATGCCTTCCACTATCATTTTGATCCAAGCTGCCACCATCTTTAACCTGCATTATTGAATTGGCCCCTTAATGGGTCACCTTGCTTCTGACCCGTTCCCCCCTTTAATGTAGCAAGCCGGAGCTATCTTGTTAAAACATCAGATCATGTCACTGCTCTGATCAACGGGTTCTTCTTACTCGAAGCGAAAGCCAAAGTTCTTACAATCAGCCCACAAGAACCTAAACGGGCTCCCCCATTTCCCTGGTTATCCAGCTGTCCTCTTGCTTTTCCCTCTGTTCTAGCCTCTCTTGTCTCCAAGCTGTTCTCAAGCATTTCAGACTTGCTCCTACTTGAGGCCTTTGCATGTGCTGGTCCCTCTGTCCAGGAATGACCTACCAGGAAGCTACTTGGTTTTCTCCAGGTATATTTCATGTCCTTTGAGTCTTTGCTCACACGTCAACATTTTAGAGAGGCTTTATCTAAGCAGCCTGTTTCAAACTGAAATCTCTCTGGACCTACCCCAACACTCCCTAAACTGCTTTATTTTTTAAGACCCTATATACTTATTCATTTTGTTTGTTTTGTCTTACCCTATTCAACTGTCAGCTCTAAGAGGGCAGAAATTTTGGTCTATTTTGTAATCAGCTGTATCCCCGTGTCTGACACATGATAGGTCTTCAACAAGTATTTATAGAATATGATATTAACTACTGGCAGTGAGAATAATGAAAACTTCCTGGTTAAGTTCTTTCTGGTAGACAGGAAGAATGGGAAAGTAAGAAAAATGGGAGATCATGGGTATTATCAGGTCAAAGTTCCAGAAAAATAATTAGTGGTAGGCTGGGTCACAAGACCGCAACACTTGTGCTGGCGTGTGGAGACTGAGAGGCAAATTATGAATAACGTATAATGGCTGTGAAAACTTGTTCCACTATAGTTGGGAACAACTGTTGTAGAGTTACAGTGCAAGCAAGAACAAGAAGCAAGTAGAATGCTTAAGAAAGGAAAGAGATCTGCGAAGATTCCCAAAGGTAAAGGACAAAAGACAATTTGTGATGACTAATACAAAGAGGGCTTGTTCAGATTATGTCATAAAGCCCTGAAAAGTCCTTGCCCATTCAGTGCAGAGCACTGCCACTGAATAATGCTATTCTCTGTGTGCCCCAAATTTAGCAGCCAGATAACCACATAATGGTTTTCAGTCTCACTATTTTTAAGCTCAGTGAAAAGACAATATTTTAATAGTGAATCCAGATGACTAAACTGTGCATTTTTCTGAAGGCTGCCTTTAATACTGAAGTTTTATCAAGGCACTAGAAAATTACTAGCTATCTTATTTTATGAGAGAATAGCCTTTTATCCACTTGGCAAATATTTGTTGAGTGCTAAGTATATACTAGGTAGCATGCTGCCAGCATGAAGCCACAGATATTTGTGATTTTGTTTTAGAAATTTAAATAATTCTTGAACAATTTTCTAAAACTGTTGTATCTTTTTTGATGCCTGTCAAATTCACCATTGTCAAAAGTTAGGTTGTTTATTTAAGTATAAAAAAGGGAAGAAGTTCACATTGTATTCTAATGCTGTGTACCAACACAAAGCATATTACTTGGCTATCGGAAAATACAAGTATTCTACAACTTTCAAAAGCAACTCTGCCTGATAAATGCAAGTGGATAAAAACATTTTACTGGCTTTATTTTTATTTTTAAACAGACGGTGAAACATCATTATCTAGAAAGACAGCAAAGACCTCCCAATGGAAGACAAAAGCAAAGGTGTGGCCTCAGAAAGCAGTTAGTTCAGGCTGATGTGTGCGTCACCTTCTAGTCTGCCAGAGTTCAATCACTGACTCCAACGAGGGAATTCATGTGACATTCGGAATACAGAGTATTACGAAGAGATGTCATGAAACAGTAGTTTCTTCATGGTCACCCAACACAGAACTTTCAACTCTAACAATAAACATAACTGTCACCAACACGTGTATGACAATTTACCCCCTTTGATCAATCCTCTAAATAACTGATACAACTTTGACACTTATTGTGCAAATACATGGAGAATCTGAAGCTTGGTGGTGAAGGGACTCACTATAGAATTTAGAATTACTAAATCCCTAAGTCCAGGTCTCTTGCGACAAGTCTTACACTTTCAAATGCCAGGCCATTTTAAACAGCACTTGCACTGTAATCCTATTGGGGGTGAAACATGGACGACAGCATGAACAGACTTAACCTGGTATTACGCTTGCTGAATTGTAAAGCAAAAAAGGGTTTAGTATAAATATTCTGAATGCCAAATAGCCCAAAGGCTCTGAAAGAGCCAAAAGGGCCCTTACTCTCCTTTAACTCTTTTTTTTGTGTCTGACTTACATAACTGGTCCCTTACATACCCCCTCCTCTGTCCAACATGTAATTAGGAGCTTATGTCTAATAGTCAATTTCAAATCTACCGTTCCATATACTTCAGCACTTTGTATCGGTGCACCTGTTACTACAGTACTATTCTGTGGCAACAGGAGTTTCATATGCACATATATATTTTCTCTGTATTACCAAAAAGCCTGCTACATCTCTAATTTTCCCTAATGGTAAGATCATACAGCCCACATTTTCAACTTGTTTATGACTACATAATTAGGCACTTTGCCCCAGACTGCTGAGTTCAGGTCCGACTGATTCTACAGCATTGCCTGACTCTGATTTCACAGTGGCTGGCATGACCACTGTTGACACAGGGATCCCAGTAGCAGCTCTTCCCAGTACCTTGAAATGTAACTTGAGCAGCTTGGATTCATTTAAAGCAGTTAATTCTCTTTGCTCCTTCTCACCCTCGTCTAGGAATTAAGGGATGGCTGTCCTGCTTTTGTGATCTGGGCTAACAGCAGCTCCTGGTTAGTGGAAGGCAGCACTGGGGATGGCTAAGGGGACAAGCTTTGGAGTCAGACCCAGATTCCACCAATTACTAACCCAGACACGCACCTAAAATGCTGTCTATGGCTTGGCGCACAGCCCTTAGTAATTGTTAGCTGTTATTTCTAGTGTCTATGTATTATGCATTGAACTAGTGCTTAAAAAACTCCCTTAAGTCTCATCTGCAATGTATGCATCACTATCCTCATTACACAGATGAGGAGGCTAAGGCTCAGAGGGACGGGTTCGTAGAGCCAGGTTGCAAAGCAACCCTCCCACTATGCTCAGTTTAGCAAACTCTTTGGTTTTATCAGTCTCTTTAAGTGATTTTCCCTTTTGACAACAGCATTAAGACATCCCTCTGATGCATATTTCATAATTTGTGGTTCTTGTTTAAAAAAATTAAAAAGTGATTATGAAGACAAATTACTCAATTTAAAGATGCGCAGAGAGCTCTAAAAAAAATTCCCATGCCTAGGACACACTTTAGGCCATTTAAATCAAGACTCAGGCATCAATATCTTTTTAAAGCTTCCCAGGTAATTACAACGAGCAGCCAAGCTACAGAATCTCAGCCTCAACTTTCAGTGTTCCTGGCTTTGCACTTCCTCTCTAACAATAATGAGCTGCTTATAATCACCCCTCCCCTCTTCCTATGTAGGGAAGTGCAAAGCCAGTTTCTTGTATTTATCTTGCAGTCTTGGATTTATCTTACTCTCCACCATCCCACCCTCCAATCTGACTTACTCCTGTATGGGGATCTGGTAGTTGCCTCCTTCAGGAAGTCTTCCTAATTCACCAATCTAAGGTTAAATTAGGTATTTTCTCTGTATTCTCTTGGTGCCCAGTAAATATCTATCACTGTGCTTAGCATGTTTTATAATTATCTGCTTATGTACCTGATCCCTTCACAGAGCTAGGTACTCCCTGAGGCTAGGACGATCATCTGACACTTATTTTCATACTCTCGACATACAGTCCAAGTCATGACTTTATGCAAATACTCCATACACATTAGTTGAATGGCTTTCTAGAGTTCACAAAAGGTTTTTATGGGAAGAGGTTATTTATGCCAGACATTAATAGATGGGTTGGATTTTGATCCATATTTTTTTCACTAGAGGTGAAACCAGCAACTTGGTCATTTAGGTGAATACTCTGTTTAACTCTGGTGCCCCCAAACATTCACTGCAATTTCTTCTGTACAGATTCTTAACTGTGTATTAAAACTGTCTTAACTACTTTCACAATGACTATTAAACTGTAAGTTCTTTCCAATCTTTTTAGAAAAAGTTGTAGTAAAAATTATAAGTAACAGAGTAGTCTATTATTATCATCAATCATACTTTACTTTCAAATCAAAATTTCTTTTGCTTTTGAAATAATTACAATTACCTAGGATTAAATAATTTCAATCTTGACCACTTAAGAATTTCTTTTGCCCCCTGTGATATAAAATAGTTCACTGGCCTGCACCCAGAGACTGCAATAAGGAAAAAGAGATATTCCAAAGAAATTCAATGACTATATATAAACAATCAAAAATCAGTTTTAAAGGATGCTTCCAAAGAAATACACAATACAAGTAATGTAGTTTGTGTCCTTTTTAATAAACACACTTGCATAGTTATATTACAATTTTGTAAAAATAAAAACAGATTACCTCATGCCAAGCGTGCCCAGCATTCGCACAAATCTCAATACCTTTAATATTATAGTTTCCAAGACACACAAAATAAAATTTTAAGGCAAAAACAGCACTTCGCAACAATTTAATAATTTATTACATTACAGTAGCATCACAGCAGCATCCAACAATGCCACTTTAGGCAAAAGTCTCTCGGAATTTCCATTATAGGTTCTATTTACAAGAATTTGTAACTTGGTAAAATTCATTCTAAGAAATTTGGCAAATAAAGCTTTGACTGGAATTGGCATTTCTTTCTCTACTTTTCCTCCCCCTCACTTTCTTTACTTTAAACTATCAATATTCACATTGTCTTTTAAAACACTAAAATAGCAGTTACATTATTTTAATGGTTCTATTAATTTAAAATGACTCCTTAAGATAAAGTTTTAGAGGAAACTCTACAATGGGTAGGGTTGATTTAAATTTTCAAATTTTCTAAAAAATCAGCTTTGGTTTTAGAACTGATTTTTTTTCATTGCTGGAAAACCCATCAGATTTAATCACATACTTTAAAAATGATTAGCACGTATTACAATTTTTAAATAAACTTTACCTCCTGCAAGGTTCAGTATTCAGCGGTGTTCCCATTTTAAAACTCTATGTTCCTTATAAACTCTTTCCTTGTGACCTTGCTTTCTAAGTAAACTGAAAGCTGTCTCATACTGAACAAGGAAGAGAGGGAATACATGGTTGGATATGAGGTACTGCGAAGGATGGCATGCACTTTTAAAGTCAGGTTATTATATGTCATCTATTTCTTTTATTTTTAGCTTTCTCTTGAATATGTAACAAAATACCTACATAAGGAGAGGCATTTTAGTAAATATAGTAAATATATTTTCCAGACTGACATTCAGCTAAAATGTGTCATGGTAAATTTAGTCCACAGGTACCTGATGAATACATTCTTTTCAAATTGAGTCCAGATGCTAAATTGTACCTGAATGTCATTTTTAATAATCTGTATCAGTGTAAAAGTGATGATATATACTATAAAATATCTTTGAAATAATTTATCAGTATATTAGATAAGTCCAAATGCAAAAAAAAGTAATTATAAAGAGAAAGTATTATACCAAATCATGTGGCTAATTAGCAGTGGTCTGATTTCTAACTTTGGGGTTTATAATGGACTTAAAGGAACTGTCCTTAATCTGAACCCAACTAATGGGCGCACAAGCAGAAAGTTCAGAACACTGTAAGGCAAGACTAAATAATCTGTACAATGTGGAAGATCAGTTGAATTCACAAGGACTAAATATTTGTACTGTCTCCTTTACTGGCTGCAGGCAAATCTTTTATTCCACCTGTAAGTGATATTATTGCTTTCCGATTAATGTCATATTTTAAAAAGTATCATAATGATGCCAAATGCTAAAAATTGAGGTGGCCTGATAATTACAAATCCCTACCCCAGGGAGCACACATACGTATCACCACACATCCCAGTAACGTGAAGTATTTTGGAACACAGACAGACATTTGAACTTTGTGAAGCTCTAGTTAAACAGTTGATTCTTTCTAAAGTGTTGTAAAGTTATGATTTAGGCAATGTATGACTGAAATCGTTCATAATGATAGGCACATTAACATAATATTGCACAAAATATGCTTTTAACTTAAAACTCAAAGATATAAAAACATATTTCACTCTTCTTAAAGAACTCTGTGAGGCAATAAGACTGATTGTATGTACACTTTTCCTGATAACACTTTGACATTCATAAACAGATTGCACTGCAATTTGTAAACGTTTTAAATTGCATAAGCTTCTCATTGATTTTCAGAAACAGTTTAATACTGTCCACTAAAACTCCTTTTTGTTTCAGCTCAGTAATCTCACATTTATTAGTTTTCAATAATGTTTATCATCTTTAAAGTGTTTCCATTCAAGAAAAAGTAAAATCCTATGCCAAAGTAGCCATGTGGTTGAAGAAGATATTAGCCAGAGGATTCTGGATGTAAAGTCAATCTTCTAGCCTCAGAGCGACTTTATGGACATAGAGGAACACCAACTCATGCATCTCTCCTTCACTCGAATTCATTCCTGACCAGACAGAGACGGTATGCCCACTTCACGGGCATTCACACTTGTCAAGGATTCCTTATGGACTTTACTAAATACATTAAGAAGAATGTCGACCAGTGTCCTTTTGTGACTTGGGACATGTGGTCACCTAATTAAAATAGTTAACATGAATTTTGACCTTAAAATATACTGTAGATATAAATGCTCTGCCTAAACTAGGGAAGGTTTCATATCTCACGGTCAATGATGGGAGCCTTTCATTCCTCAAAAATAATACATTTTTAGACCATCGATGAGGAAGTAACGACTATTTGCTGCAGGACATGGTGCAGTATCTTTGTCAGCCCAGAGCACATGAAGATTCTAAGAACTACCGCAGTACAGTACTCACTCCTGGGCAACTCAAAGAGACAATATACACCCTACTCTGCACACACTGATGGGGTATGTCATGTTCCTCTTCTATGAGATAAAAAAAGCTCCCCAAAAGTGTTACTGCTCCTACTCCAAAATACACAGAAAATAGATAAAAGGTTGTTTCCAGTTCTTGGCCTTTAACAAATTTAAATACTGAATAGTGGCATATTAGAAAGTAACAGAGTAAATAGTACATATTTGGGGGAAAATCAGACATTGAACCAATTAAGAGCTCACTGTGATTAGGATTAGGTCAAACATAAGAGCGAAACATAAGCAAATTTTATCTGAATTCTGTAATCAATACACAAGTTGCAGTAACATTAGAAAAGCATGACAGCCCATTCCAAACCAGGGAGAACCGTTTGTGCAAATAGTGGGTCTTTGTGTGTTTGAATTCCCACCATGTAAAGAAAAGCTCAATGTGCATGCTAATGACCTACGATTATCGAATTAAAAAAGAAGAAAAATGCTAAAGGATGCCAGAGTGAACAGCAGGGAAAGCCACACAAAGACCCACTATCCTTTAACTTGTTACGAATAAATTTTAACTGTAAATTAGAAACACAAAGAAATAATCACAAGTGGCTCTAACATTCGAACGAAGTTAATGAACTGTGTAGGAGATATTTGATCAGGGCTGCCTGCCCTGCCTCCACGCTAGAGTCAAACTTGGATAGTGGGTCTCTGGGGTGCTTTCACACTGGAAGACAACATTGGGTCCTATAAAAAGAAAAATGAGGAATAAAATGAACATAAAGCAAATTAAGTGGGTGAGAAAAAATTTAACTAATAACATGCAACATCAACTAAACAAATTTGAATTATTACTATTCTCAACCTTTAAAAAATATAGACATGCGCCGCTTAACGATGGAGATCTGTTCTGAGAAATGCAATGGGAGGCGTTTCGTCATTGTGCAAACACTAGAGTGCACGTACACAAACTGAGATGGTACAGGTTACTACACACCTGGGCTATATGGTGTGCCACCATCATATACGCAGTCTGTTCTTGACCGAAACGTCGTTATGCGGCACATGACTGTATCCTAATTGCATAAGAAAATGAAAATACTTACAAGGGCCCAAGAAACACAAATGGTAACTTAAAATGTAACCAGTTTTTACTGACTCATACACACCTAGCTGTTCTTCCTTTAGAAAAGCTTTTTAAAATTTATTCTTTATTCCTTAGAGAAGGCTTAATTGGAAAAAGTGTTCCACCACAGAAAAGCAAGATAAATACAACAACAAAAAATTTGGAAAACCATCACTTTACGTCACAGACACTATAAAAGCCTAATGTCCTGACGTACTGAATGCCTCCAGGGATCACTAGCTGAAGACCTTCCAGACCCAGCAGGTCTGAAAAGTCTCTTCCTCTCACTCATTCAGGAAAGGAACTTCAGGCATTCCTAATTAATCAAGATAAACTGCCAAGAGCTAAAATCTGCCAGACCATCAGCAGAGCTCAAAATGGTCATTCATTTAGGTAACCCAGGTTGTTATAATTTTACCATTTCTCCTGAAACCCTGAGATATTTGGAAATGTTCAAACCATAAAAAAATGGACTCCTCCCACCTCCAAATTGGGAAATTTAGTTGGTGTTATCTAAAGGAAAGTTTCCTCCCAGGGTGAGAACTATCTTTACAAGCTCCAAAAGTGAAAATAATTAGCAAATATTTCAAAATTATAGTATAAAACAAATTCGCAATACTTGTACTGAATCACAAGCATATCTCAACTTTGATTGGGTTACCATTTATATCTTCTCAGAAGCTAAATTAAAATGAAAGGCTAAATCTATTAGATAATTTCACAAGAATGATAAAAATATAAATCATTAAGTATTTTGTAAAAAAAAAAAAAATCAAAAGGGTGGGGAAAAGTGACTATTATTTCAAAGGCCAGGTAAGTACCAAGACATAATTTTGTGTAATACCAAATATCACACTTAGAGATCTGGACCCTCATTCTAAAAATAGTGAAACAGATCTTGATTCAAATATCTCTTGTGGCATGAGATATCCATCTAAATAATCACCTAATAAGAGTATTGAAAAAAAACAATTTAAACAGCTGTTAAATTTTATTCTTACCTGGATGATGTGTAAATATGTGGGAAATAAATTAAAAAGTGGTAAAATTAATAGCACTTATACACTAAAAGGGTAATTTATAATAAGTAAATAGGATACTTATTATGCCCTCTTTATTAAGCAAAAAAAAATCACTGCACTGAAAAGGATTGTGGTAAAGGGAAATTGTGGTATAGCCTGCTGTTATACCAAAGAATCCACAAAAGAATTATAAAACTTTCAGATGAAGTCTAACAGTAAGGCCTAAAGCTATAGAAAAAAATATTTAAAATAAAGCAATATAATTTTTGAACTTGTAAAGTTTCCTTTTGCATTTTCTTACTTTAAACATTAATATACATTTGCTAAGAGTGCTGACTTTAGTATCTGATCCAGAACGGTGATAAATGCAGTGCGGCATGTTAAATCTTGTGCACTAGTTGAAAGGCAAATAGTTTCATGTTACTCACACTGTTGACTTGGATCTGAGTCTGTCGTCATCTTTACATAGTTTGAAGGGAAGAGACCAGTTACGCCATTGATTTCTCCCTGCCACCAGTCAGGATCATCTTTGTTCAAAACATTGATAACTTGTCCCTTGGAGAAGTTTAGCTCATCCTCATTATTTGCCACATAGTCATACATAGCAATCACCTGGCACACTACAAGAAAAAACAAAAACGAAATAACATTTAACAAAGTAATGATTCCTACAAGGGTCATGTGTCAAAATTCCCCCAGGATTCAGATTACTCTAATATTAAATGCTAAAATTAGCCTACATTTTCTTTACATCTGCTCTCACCCACCCTCATTCCAATTCTGTTCTACAAAAACTAGAATTTCCAAACTACAGTTAAAAATCTAAGTGAACTGCTATGCTTTAAGTCTGACGGTATAGTAATTCCACTCTGAAAAAATTTTGAGTGAAGAAGTTCGCGTATCACTGAACAGTTGCTGTTTCTACACAGAATGATTTAGAAAAGTTTTTCTCATTGTACCATACTTTTAGGTAGCAGAATAGGAAGGACAAATATTTAATATTATTCAGAGTTAGCTAATCTGAAAAGTTGGTGAATTTTAACAAAAATTTTCTATGATGAAACGCAAGTTAACCCATTCCATACCAGGATGAAAGGCAGGCGTAGTTCTTTCACTGCTTGGACCCAAAAGTTTAACATGGCTGGCTGGAAACCATCCTTTCTGTCTTTTTTTGCCTCTGGCCTATAAAATTAGCAAAAGGAATATGAAAGATTAAAGCCAATTACTGAGACATACACTAAAAAGGAGAAAACCTTGGGTAATAAAGAATTTAACCTTGCTCAAAGAAAGATCTGCTCTTTGTCTTTGGCTCCTGGGAGATCATCTCTAAACTTCTGGAATGTTGTGATCGATAAGTGTCTTAGTTTACATGGGGGCTTTGACCATGGAAGATAGTCTAACAATGTGATTCACAGTGGATGCTCTGGATCACATAGTATGAACTAAACTGCTGGGGAGACTGGAGACTGAGTTCAGCCATATAAGCAGCCAATCATGTCTATGTGACAGAGCCCCAACGAAACTCTGGACACCAAGGTTTAAGTGAGCTTCTTTGCTCAGCAATGCTCTGCGAGTAATGCTGGCAGAAGAAGTCTGTGCTGCTCATGACCCCACTGGGGGAGGACAGTTGGGAGCTCTGGGTTTAGAACCCTCCTGATTCTGCCCCATAGATCTTTTCCCTTGGCTAACTTTGATTTAAATTCTTTTTCTGTAATAAATTGTAACCATGAGTATAATACAGCAGTGCCCCTTAATTCATGATTTCTTTGTAACCCACAGTCAACTGCAGTCTGAAAATTCTAAATAAAAAATTCCAGAAATACACAACTCATTGGTTTGGAGCTGTGCACTGTTCTGAGTAGCACGACGAAGTCTCACAGCGTCCCTCTCCATCACACCCAGGGCATGAATCATCCCTTTATCTGGTGTATCCACACTGCCTACACTACCTGCCTGTTAGTTGGTGGCCACCGAGGTTGTCAAGTTCACTGTCATGACATCGCAGTGTTTGTGTTCTAATAACCTTACTTTACATGGGCCCCGAAACGGGAGAGCAGTGAGGCAGGCAATTCAGCTAAAGGGAGCTACCAAGTGCTTCCTTTAAATGAAAAAGGAGAGTGCAGCACAGCAAGATATTTTGGCACACACCACATTCACAAAACTTTTATTATAGTATACTGTTACACTTGTTCTATTTTACTATTATACAGTTGCTAATAATGTCTTACTGTGCCTAATTTAGAAATTAAACACTATCATAGGTATACATGTAGAGAAGAAAACAGTATATATAGGGTTCAGTCCTATCTGGGGTTTCAGGCATCCCCTGGGGATCTTAGAACATACTTCCCTCAGATAAGGGGGGACTTCTGTAGCTTTCAGCGAGTCCTGTGAATATTTCTAGCAAATTATTGAGCTTGGGAGTGGTGCTGGGGACCTCCAAACTTACAACTGGTGTCAGAAGTAAGGGTGATCTTGGGGACCCCTAAATTCTTCATTGGTCTTCCAGGTCAATATCAAACTAGGAGGCTCAATATGTATCTCAAAGTGTGGTTGAAAACACTATTTGCAGAAATCTACTTGGAGATCTTCCAGCTCAGAGTTATCTGTGTATTTTACACAGGTAATATTTAGAAACTAAAAAGACTTTTCTAGAGTCCTTCTAATAAGTTCAAGTCAAAACTTAAAATGGCACAGCCCACAGTAAACACCTCCTCTGCTAATTAATCAGGAGATTACAAATAAAATCCAGTGGAGAAGCCTTTGTTAATTAATCAGGAGATAACAAATAAAATTTGTGGAGAGCCGTGTTTTCCACTTTGGTGGGTCAATCTTCAAAGCAAATGAGAAGGTGGAATTTCAGGAGGTTATTCAAGAAGACACGGAATTTTGAACATCTACTGTTCTTTAGGAATTTTAAAACTGATTTGCAAGAGTGAAGCTATGTTTATCCTCCTTATTACAATCATATATCTTACATAAAAACACAGTTATTGTACCTCTCATCATCTTTTTTTTTAATCCTCGCCTGAGGTTATGTTCATTGATTTGAGAGGGAGAGGAAAGGAGGGAAGGAGGGAGGGGAAGAGAGAGACAGAGATACTGATGTGAGAAAGAAACATGAATTGGTTGCCTTCCTTACATGCTCTGAATGGGGATCAAACCGCCAACCTAGGTATGTGTCCTGACTGGGAATCGAACCCACGATTTTTGGTGTACAGGACGGCACTCCAACCGATTGAGCCACCTGGCCAGGGCACCTCTCATCATCTTTTAATCCTAAAATGCTGCTTAGTTTTAACTAGTAAGGAAATTTTAGTAGAGAGAAAAAAAAACTCTCTATATCAAAATATTTGCAATAGCTGTCTCTGTTAACACTTCAGGTACAAAAATCAGGCTCATGTCCAGTTGCACTTCCTTTCCTTGCACTGATGTTTCAAAAACATAAGACTGAGTAGGACAGTACACAGGGGAGTATTCTCTCAGTACACAGCCTGGATCATGTTTTTCCCCCAGAGGCTGTACTGTAAGCCTGGAGTTATCCCAGGCAAAGAAGATCCTATGCTTTCCTTTAAGGAGGTGATCTGTGGTTTATTAAAGCAGGTATTATTGAAAAACAATTATGTCTTTAGAGAAAGTTATTCTTCATATTGTTACTAATATGATTTCAACTGTGCTAAAAATGAACAGTGAAAAGACTAGCTAGAAACATTACACGTTAAAATGTTAACATAGATTACCTCCATGTGGTATGATTATAGGTGATCTGAAATTTTTATTAGTTTTATTTTTAATGAGCATGCAATACTTTAAAAAAATGATAGGTGTTATTTCAAGATTATTACCTGCAACTCCCCTTGCCACCACCCACTTGTATTTTTCTTTAAAATTAATATTAACTGCCCTGGTGCAAGGCTAAGTTGTTCAGACCCCGAAGCCACATATGCTGAAGTTACTTGAGCAATCTCTGAAAAGAAAAGAAAACAAGAAACTATGAATTCAAGACTATTAAACACGTTAGTAATTTTCTTAATTCATTACTATACATACCAGGTTTCTTGTTTGATGTTCCAGACTTGCTAGCACCCCCAAAACTCTGTAAGGAAAAGATACACTGTTTTATCATTTTCCAAAAATCCAGATGTAAAAGTATAAAGGTTATTAGGAATTATAAATATCTAATTCCCAAGATTCTTGTTCCTTTAAATAAAGAGCAAAATGACAGTTAATCTTATATTAACCAAAAAAGTTAGGAATCGAACCCTTGTGGAGAGATCTGGTCTGCTAACAGAGTACAACAGATCCAAGTGACTGATGTTGGCGTCCCCTGACTCAGCAGGAAGAGCTCGTTTCTGAATCTCTCCTGAACGTTAAACATCACCGTGAGGCCAAATACACCCAATTTATCGATGGGGTTAGCACCACATACAACCTATGAGCCCTGGATATGTTAAGGCATATGTGTTTAGCCCCTGCTTCCTAGGAAGCAATGTTTTTATTTTTAATTTTTTTGGCTATGTTCCCCCCAAATCTGACCTAAGAACAAAAAATCCTTACTCCAGCAACTATGACCTGTTTGACTTTACAGGGTAAGTTGGGCCAACCACATTTCCTCTTTTTAGGAATGTGAATAAGAAATGGGAAGAGTTTAAATTTTTTCTGTTAGTGCACACAGCTGTAGTAACAGTACTGAAGCAGAGTTGATGGGAGTCAAGAGCTAACATTTTCTGAACACTTACTATGTAACAGGCACTGTTCTTAGAGTGTTACATATTTAAATTCACTCAGAGAATTTTCACAATTAACACTATTACATAATTATGATTATCCCCATTTTACAAAGAAGAAATCAAGCACAGAAAGGTGAAGTAAACTGTATAAGATCACCTAGCCTCTGAGTGGTAGAGCCAGAAGCCAACCCAGAGTCTCAGTGGCTTTCAATGTGTGGTTTGTGGATCCCTGAGGGGCCGTCCTTGAGCCCCTTTTCAGGGGTCTGGGAGATAAAAACTATTTTCACAATATACTAAGACATTATTTGCTGACGTCTTAGTAGGAATCACAGCAGTGATGCCAAATTGTACTAGTATCATAGTATTCTTCACAGCCATGTTCTCAGAGCAAAACAAACAAAGCCAGTTTCACTTAAGAATGTCCTGATACAGTGGTAAAAAATTCACTGAATCTTAATCCTCAAGTAGACATCTATTAAAAATTCTGTGTGATTAAATGAAGTATGCTTAAAGCATTTCTGTTGCATACTGAAATATGAAGGTTGACTCAGAAAAGCACGTGTGTGACTAAATTGTGAGCTAAACTAGGTATTTCATGGAATAACATTTTTATTTGAAAAAAGAATGAGTGACAAATTATTCAGACTTGGGATTTGGTAGACCTCTTCTCAAAAATGAATGAAGTAATAAGCCTGTTACTTTAAGAAAAGTAGCTGATGGATTTTTGCCAATGATAAAATTCAAGCTTTGAAGGACAAACTAAAATTTTCGAAAAACTTGTATCTACTACCATGAGCTAGCCTTAAAAGATATTTTTATGAGATCAGTGGTGATGTTGATAATGTGGTTTTTTTGACATTATATAATGAAATGTGTCAATGCAGGGAATATTTGTACAACTCAGTATTTCCTAAATGCCTAATGAATGATGTTACTACACAATGCAAGGGCAAAAGATCCAGTCAATGCATTAAAATCCAGTGAATTTTAAGTAACAAGAAATGTTCACTGATATGGCTTCAGATTCCATGTTGCAACAAACCTATAACAACTGAACACTTGTCAAGTTTTAATGCAGGAATACCAAGGAATAATATCCACAGTTATCTGAAAGTGTTATTAATATGTTTCTCTGTTTTACCATATGTGAGGTTGAATTTTTTAAAATATTTCAACCAAAAGAATATATCACAACAGACTAAATACAGAAAGATATGAGAATCTGTCTTAAATTAATCCAAACATTAAAGGTTTTCAAAAACATAAAACAATGCCACTCTTTTCACAAAATATTTTTAGAAAAAAGACAGTCACTTTTTCATAGAAAGCAAGTTATTTATGTTACCATGAAATGAGTTTAATTTTGCTGTTTTTAAATAAAGAATATTTTTTAAATTTCAGTTTTAATTTCTAATATGGAAAATATCACTAGATATATCCCATACACTTAAAAAAAACCCCAAAAAACTCTTTGGAGTCCCCAGTGATTTTTAAGAATGTAAAAAGTTCCTGAAACCAAAAAGTGTAAGGACTGCTGCAGTGCACCGTACCGCTGGTGGCATAAAAAGCAGCAGGGACTCAGCATATAGGCCGAGTCACATGAATGTCAGAGCCTTACAGTAAAGGTTTACAAACCCCTTCAAGGTGCTTCCTTGTAAGCTCCCCGACTCTGGAACCCTTTCCTAACTTCAGGTATGAGGCCCAGCCTCACCCTAATTTTCATTTTATACTGAGCATATACACTTAGAATTTCATCAAATCCTGTCTCCCTTATTTCTCTAATAGGATCCCTAATAAACTCTATTGGACTGGAGCTCTGTTTCAAGAATGAACCTTGAAAAACAAGAATGGAATGATTCTGTTTCTGTACCAAAATAACTCTACCTCTTGATCTTTTGGTTTGACATAATTTGACGGAAAAATTCCAGTTCTATCTCCAATGCTTCCTGTCCACCATTCTCCATCTTTCTGTGTCACCAATATTTCTTCACCTTCCGAGAATGTCAAATCTCCAGGTTCTACACTTGAATATGGATAGAGTGCAATATACTCTGTAGGAAACAAAGCAAAAAGGAACTAATTTTGGTTGTAAGACTGAAGAAGGTAAAAAAATTATGTTAATTTCTAAGATCCTGAGTAAATTCACTATAAAAAGATCTCATGACTTAAGGAAACTTAATATAAAGAGATGTTAAATAGAAAAAAAGAAGAAGCAATTATTTAGTAATTTCTTAGAAAAAGGTTATTTGATTGCACATAAACCTTTATTGTGGGATTTAAAAAAATTTTGCCAATGATAAAATTCAAGCTTTGAAGGACAAACTAAAACTTTGGAAAAACTTGTATCTACCACCATGAGCTAGACTTAAAAGATATTTTGAAGATCATCATATCAGACAGAATAACCCCCAAACTATAAATAGAGATCAGTACCTCCACTTTATAGAGTCAAAATATGAAAAGGTTTTCAACCTTTTACACAAAATATATATTAATCGGCTGTTTTCTCTTTAATTCTTTTCTATACTGAGTTATCAAAACGCCCAATATTCATCCAACATCAGTATTAGAGGTCAAATTCCATCACAAGGACACTACTCCTAGCCCAGTGTGTGGCATGGAGCAGATGCCCAATAAATATTTCATAATGACTGACCTCAAGTGAAATGTCTATGTTTTAATACTGGCTTTGGTTTTGGTCCTGTGATTGTACTTTAGGAGAAGCAGTCAATGCCCTGGTTTTAGAAAGCTTTCTCTTTCTTTTGAGTTTTAATTTGTCAACATGGAATTTGATCTGTATATCATAACCTGGAGATGACCAGAAACACCATCTAGAACCTATTTATTATTCATATATCCAGTAATTCTCCGTTTAGCTCATTTAACAAAATAAAAATGATTACAAGGTTTAGGCCTGCGGCAACAAGCAAGGCTCTTCCCCAAACGCCCCTCACCGCCTTCCTAGGCTCATTTCACAATACTCATTCCGCAGCAAACGTGGGGTCCAGCCTCACTGGTGACCTGAAGCTCCCTGACTTTTCACAACGATGCTGCCTTGGCTCACGCCACTTCTTCTGTCCACAAGAGTTGCTTCTTCCTTTGTCGCTGTGTGAGACCCTACTCATTGTTTAACAGGGTCGACACTGCCACCTCTGTGGATTCATGGGTCCTATTCAAATTGTGTTCTATTCACCCATTATAGAATTTATTACCATTTATTTCTATTTTCCCCATTGTTTTGTGAGCTTAAGGCTGCGTTTTATTCATTCTTGAATATTTGAGACTGTAGCTTGGAATTTCTAATTGTAGTA
This sequence comes from Mormoops blainvillei, assembly GCA_004026545.1. Taxonomy (NCBI): domain Eukaryota; kingdom Metazoa; phylum Chordata; class Mammalia; order Chiroptera; family Mormoopidae; genus Mormoops; species Mormoops blainvillei. The sequence continues at coordinate 49,246 of PVJD01006743.1, read as the reverse complement.
GATACTGAATAAATGGTTTAATTTAGCATTAAACTGATTTTTTTCTGCAATATAAACATAAATTGTACTTTGAATATTCAACTAATTTTATATTGAATACATACAATTCATTTATAAATCTACAGGGTGGGACAAAAGTGATTTACAGTTGTTTGTATGGAAAATAATACAATAATTAATAAATAATACAAAAATAAACTTTCACGTATTCACAACTGTAAACCTACTTCTGCCCTACCCTGTATGTAATTATTAATGAAAAAAATGTCTGCAAAGAAGGTAGTACAACTTTCATTTTTCAGCACATTAACAACATCAAAATTATTTATTAGTCAAGCAACCCTAAGGGCTATAAATATTTTCCTTTGTAATATTTATGGTAAAGTATATTTTGCTTTCAAATCCTACTTAATGATTTATATGGTACACTGTAATTAAAATGCAATTTGTAAATAACTAAATGTACTAAAATTTCTCTATATCCTAAACATCTATAATCTGGACATATAATAGCAGAAAAACAAAAACCTTTGTGCTATCTTATTGCAATACTTTTTATTCATGACCTTATTTATTGAGGCAGTACATGGTGAATTTTTATAGTACTTATTTTTGAAAAGTGCCGAGTATATTCAGTCATATTTTTTCTGTATCCTCAATATTTATGTGAAATAGGCAAGGGACAGGTTTTCCTAACCTCACTTTACCATTGAAGACACAGAAGCAGGGAGAATGACAACTGGGGGAAGTCAGATAATTGGTCAGTAGCTAATCTGACTCCCATCTAATCTACAAATTGTCAAAAGCTCACCCTCTCCAACTGTATAGGCTGCAGAGGTAGGTTTCTTGTTTACAGCTGCATACAAAGCTTCTGGTCTGCCAAATAAACACACAAACAGATTAAAAATACAACGACAAAACAAAAAAGGACATCAATCAAAAATAAAAAGGTATTTGATGAATACAGTAAATGTTAGCAGCCCATTCTTTTAGGGCTTACTAAAATTAAACTAAATATTGTCTCAGTACACAGGCTATAAATATTCTCATACAAAATCTTAGTGGATTAAGAACTGCCTAATATCAAACTTCTAATTTTTTAAATATATTAAAGTAATTTCAACATGATTATCAATAGTTTTTCAAATGTGCAATCATTTTGCCTTTCTAAAGGAACTTGACCCAAGTGCGTCGGTAAGCAGGCGGTAACTTGGTAAAGCACATATGGGGCATGGTTTAGTACAGGGAAAAACAAGGGTAATATATAAATTTTATTATTTGTTTAGAGCATACTACATTAAAAAAATTATGTTATATTACTCGGCAACATCAGACAATTAAAAAAAACAGCAATAAATTTCCAATTTAACCCAGAAAACTGTTCTCAAAAATCTGGAAAAACTGTTGAGTTTAAGAACCAGGCATCTGTAGGACTCACCAAGGCTCCCCAGGACTCATGAGTAAATTATACAGTGAGGTAGTTTTCCAGGAAAACAGAGTGAACCTTACTGTAACTGATGGTGACAACTGAATGGACTGCCTTGTTTAGCGCTAATTCTCCATTACTGTACGTTTTCAATTACATGCCTTATCTGTTAGAAAAGGTCAGTAATTGAGTGAAAAGTCAGAAATGCCCTTTACAAAGAATATAAACTTAAGGCTTTGTGCTTAAGTTTTCTTCTCTGTAAAATGTCATGTAATTTAAATAAGCTAATTCCTATAAAGGGCCAGCATACATATGTAATTGTTGGTACTGTTATCATTACACACTTCTAAATCTAAAATCTCATGTCAGTCGGAAAAGTAAATTTCTGCATTTGAGCTAAAAACTGCAGATTGATACACAGAATCTCAGCACTCAAAGGGTTTAAAAAGATTATTTAGTATATTCTTTTCATTCAATTAACTAAAAAACTGAAGATCAGTTTTCATAGCAATGTTCATAGCAGCACAATTTACAAGAGCCAAGAATTGGAAGCAACCTGAGTGCCCAACAGTAAATGAGTGGATCAAAAAACTATGGTACATTTACACAATGGAATACTACGCAGCAGAAGGAAAGAAGGAGCTACTACCCTTCGCGACAGCGTGGATGGAACTGGAGAGCATTATGCTAAGTGAAATAAGACAGGTGGTGAAAGACAGATACCGTATGATCTCACCAGTAAGTGGAACCTAATCAACAAAATAAACAAGCAAGCAAAATATAACCAGTAACATTGAAATAAAAAACTGACGGTAACCAGAGGGGGGGAAGGGATCATGGGAGTGGGAAGGTGGGAAAGGGTCATCAAGGAACATGCATAAAGGACCCATTGACACAGCCAAATGGGGGAAGGACTGAGGGTGGGAGGTGGGGATGGATGGGACTGGGAAAAGTGGTGGCGGGAAAATGTTGACAAACAAAAATAGGCGGGGGAGGCTAAGAATAGTATAGGAAATTGAGAAGCCAAAGAACTGATATGTACAATCCATAAACATGAACTAAGAGGTATGGCGATGAGAAAAATAATTTAAAAAAAACAAACAACAAAACAACTCCTAAAGATCAAGTACGTTATTCCATAAAGCCTGGCAAAAATAGCAGGATCAGAACTCAAGCATTTTGATTTCCAAAGACCAGGCTCTTTTCATTAAATCAGATTGCTTTTCTATGCTAACAACATAAAACACAAGAGCTACTTCGCCACTGCTATACTAGAGTACTTGTTTGTATTAAAGATATTTGATGACCCGAGTCCCTTATACACTGGGAACTAAAGGCCAGAGACCTTATTTAGTTTTTGCTTTTTGTTCATTTCAAAGTGTACTTGTTTGCTCCTCTCTTTATTCATTGAGTTGCTATGACTGAGCAGCTACTATGCATTAAGATTATACAAATCAGTGCTCACTTTTGTATTTAAATATTAAAAATAATTTCAACTGAAAAAAAATACACAAATCATGGAAAAACTAATAAAACAAACAAACAAACAAAAAAAGATATGGACCCTACCTCCTGGAGTTTATGACCTAATAAGGGATATGGGTAAGAAAGTACTGCAATACCGTTTGTTATGACTAATAAGAGAGATGATCTACAAGGAGCCCTGGAGGCCCGGAGAGGGAATGTCCACTGTGGCAAAGAGGGGGCCCTCAGTAAAGATTTATTTAAATACTGACAATTTAAAGTAAAAAAACAAGAGAGGAATGTTATAAAGGAAATGAAAAGTAACTTTGCTAAGTGACCTGATGGTACAATGAAAGTTACAAATCTACAATTTTAAGCACTTTGAAAGCTTTAAGAATCTGAAATAACTGATATTCTAAAACTGGCACAAATATCTGAATGCCCTTTTTCACTCTAGGAATGATCTTTCTGGTATTCATACTCAAACACAAACTTCTTGTTTTACTGCACAGCCAGTCATACAATTGCTGACTCATCAGTGAAAACACCAGCATCCACATCTCATGTAAAAACACAGAAATGCTTACTCTTCCCGCTTGACTTCACTCCCAGGGATGATTTTGACATAAGATTTTGGAAACCACCCTCTTCCTCCATGCACCTCCCCAAACCACCAATTTTCTTGTTGCTCCAAGACAGTAATAATGTCATGTTTTGAGAAGTTCAAGTGGTTATCTTTCTTTGCAGTCCAGGAACAAAGGGCCTGTGCTTTTAGGTTTTCTACAGCCTGTCCCTGTGAATACAAAACCACAAAATTAAAAAAAAACCGAAACCAAAAACCAACCATAACCATGATTTGTGTTTCCTAGTATGTAACACACTCCCTGTTCAAACAGCAGGCCAGTTTGGTGTCGTGGTGTCTTATCACCAAAGGTGACATAAGATAACCTTAACCTACTGACTTGAATTATACATGACAGACAATCATCTATGAGTAGCCTTCTGTTAAGTTAAAGACTGAACACCTACCATTCAAGGAAACATGTTGGCATTAAGTATCACTGGTATGGAAGGTGAACGCTGGCTACTCTGTATAGAATAGCAGAAACGAAAAGGGCGAGAGCTGCTGCAAGCCTTTTCTCTCCTTCAGTTTCCAGTGCCCTCACTGCAGTGGGTTCAGTCTACTCCACTAGGAATGGAGATGCGGTTGTGCTAAGCCTCCTCACTTTTCTGCTTTGTCTCTTCTTTGCATCCTTATTTATTTCTCTTTCTTTCCCTCCTCTCTCAGAGAAGGAGTGGTTTTGTTTGGTTAACAAGGCTAACCTCTTTACCTCTACCTCAGCTCTAATCTTGTTATGTGCCCTCCCCATTTTCTAAAAATATTTTGTAACATTGTGAAGTCCCTGTCTTGAATCTTCCACCTCTCTACTTTTCTACTTAACTTCTTCCAAATTTCTTAAAGAAAGAATAGTGTTGAACTAACTTGCTTTCCAATTTCACCCCTCAATCAGTCCTAATTTAGGTTCTGCACCCATTATACTACTGAACTCCTTCTTGACAAGGTCAATGATAACAACAAAGCCAAAAGCTTCTTCCAAACCTTATTTTCTCTGGTCTCTGAACAGTGCTGACATAACTAAAATCCTGGAGTTCCTGAAGCTCACTCTCTGGTGACTGATGGTTCTTCTTTGGTCCAGCCCCATTCCTTTCCTGTTTCACATGATTTCCCTAAATAATTTTATTTATGCCCGTGACTACTCAAATCTATATCTTAATTGTAATTTTATCCCTGAGCTCCAGACTTGTAAATCAGACTGTCTACTGGGCTTTCCCACCAGGATGTCCTTAATATAGATACCTAAGATGCAAGCCTGAAAAGTAATTATGTTTAGAACCTATCAAACTCACTCCTCCTACAATGTCTACTGAAGACACAATCATCACCATCCTTTCAGGTACTCAAACTAAAGATCCTGAAGAGGTATCCGTAACTCCAATTTCTTCCTTACTTCCCACACTCAATGGACTGTCAATTTTATGTTAATTCCTAATGCTTTTAAAAATCTATCCCCTCTTCTGTACATTTTCATTACTATGGCATTGGTTCACCACATCAGCTATTATTACTTAGCTACTGTAATATCCTCCTTTACGTCGTCTCCTTCCTTTACTTCCTTCCACCAATCTGGCCTCTATACTACTGCCAGAGTTATCTTTCTAAAATATACATCTCAACTCTTCTCTTAAAAACCTTTAGGGGCTTTCCACTGCCAAGTTGCTTAGTACGGTATTACATGCTTCACAAATAGACCTCAGCCTCTAGCTCTAACTTCACTTTTTAAACTTTTCTCCACGAATCCTGTGCTCTAGCCACATTATAAACAATTCTTGTTATAAAATACCTTTATTATAGTACTTCTCATACTTCACAATTATTTATATATCTGTCTCAAGAGATTATGACTTCTTAATGGCAGAGATTTTTCCATTAAATTTCTAGTGCATAATAAAATGCCTGGAACCTATACTCACACAATAAACATTCAGAGTAAAATCTGTAGGACTCTATTCTGATAAAGTTTGCAATTTTTAAAAATAATGTTAATTTAACAATCCTTGCAATGGTTAAATCTAAATCAGAGGCTAAATATATGTAACAGTTCTCACACAAATGACTTAAGAAAACAAACAAACAAACAAAAAAAACCCAAAACCTCCAAGCCCAAATCTCTTCTTATAACAACTACACATTAAGAACTCTATACTGTGATTTCTAAAAATGGTATTTTGAGCTTGGAAGTCTCACCTGCTAGCAACTTGATACTATGAGAATGAATTGTTGAAAAACCTCTAAGTAATAATAATTTCTTCACATCACATGTGAATGATAAAAATAAAACTAAATGCTATGACCTCTAGTTAAATGAGTAAACGATGCCTTTGTACAAAAATCTTCATTCTATTTTATATGAAGCAGAAGCAATGTTGGAGAACAAAACACACAAGAATTAAAGATACATACCTGTCCATGAATAGGTGACACAGAACCAGGGGACACAGTACGAGTAAAAGCTGATTTCTTCTGCCATGATGTATTAACAGATAGGTTTGAAAAAGATACATTTTGATAATTAGTCACTGATGCCGGTTGATGTGAAGAAAGTGATCTGTAAATATAAGACTTTGATATAAGTATACTTAATTTTTAGAGTCTAATAAAATACTACCAATGAATCAGTCTATATATAATATACATAATATTTAAACACAACTTGAGGAAAAAAATTCATGAACTACTGACCTATGTTTTAATTAATTTCAGTATTAAAATTGGAATAGGAGGGACTCTTGGAGAGTCCAGTCCAGATTACAATATGATTGATTATGTAGCAGGCTGACATAAACATATATTAGGTATTCACGCAATTGCACTGTTAGCTAAAAACTTACTCAGAAGTTGAGGTAGCAGATAAAGATACTGTAGGAGGAAGTAAGGCCTTCTTAGGAGATACAGATTTTTCATTTGATGGCATTTTTTCTACATAGTTGCATGGAAACCAGCCAAAATTTCCTTGGAAACTACCATAAAGCCAACCAGGTTCTCCTGTGGTTTTTTCATCAACCTATGGAAACAAAGAAAAGAAAAAGGTTAATGGTGGTTAGAAAGCCACGCATTTACAATGGAAAGTGATGCAGGCTTGAACATAACCACTGCGACCCTGCAAGAGCTGATCTGATAACCAAGATGTCTGCCAAGTGGCTAATGGGTAGGTAGGGTATGCAACGTGGATATGATGGGCAATAGGATGATTCACATCCCAACTGGGACAGAGCACAGTGTCATCGTGCCACTCAGAATGGCACGCAATTTAAAACTTACGAATTGTTTATTTCTGGAATTTCCATTTAATATTTTTAGGCCATGGTTGACCATGGGTAACTGAAATCATAGAAAGTGAAACTGAAGATAATGAAGATATTATGCTGTATTCAGCTTATGAGAAAAAAGGCTTTGTTTCCTACCTGTATTATATCCCCAGAATTAAAACTCATCTCATCATGGCTCCTTGCTTCAAAGCGATATAAAGCTCTATAGTTCACTAAATCACTAGCTGGCTCACCTAAAGAGAAGGTAATTGTCATTATTTGCTACTTCCACGTATACATCTTTGCTCTGACTCAATAAAGAACACTTAAAACCTAAAAGAAAAAATTAAGCATCAAACAGTATGATGAAAATCCATCTGTACAGTCTTGTTAGGATTTAAGTATCCTGAAGTTATAGAGTCACTATAAAAGCAAACAAGGATGTTCATCTTACATAAAGTTGTAGGCAGTAAAACAAAGAGAAGACCTGCAGGGTGCGCCACATGCAGGGACCTAAGGGAGTGGTGGAGGCTGAGCCCTGCGAAGTGAAAGGAGACTAAGGAGCAAAAGGCTTAGTTTGCTCTGTGAAGTCAAGAATCCAACAGGTAAGAAGAGCATAAAAAGGGGAGGTCACAAATGAGAAGATTAGCAAGTAAACAGAGTTCATCAAAAAAAGATCTATACATTTGTCAGTATGATTCTGAAAGAAAAAACAGCAGAAGAGCTCACAAATACACTAGATTTGATAAGATTAAAAATATTTTACTTTGTTCATTTGTAGAATAAATGCTGTAGCTTATAAAATTTTCAAACACATTGAATCACTGAGGATTTAATGATTTGTATATCCGAAAGAGATATAATAATAATAATAATAATAATAATAATAACCCCAACTGGTGTGGCTCAGTGGGTTGGGCACTGTCCCACTAACCAAAAGGTCACTGGTTCAATTCCCGGTCAGAGCACATGCCTGGGTTGCAGGTCAGGTCCTCGGCTGGGGGCATGCAAACAGCAATCAATTGATGTTTCTCTCCTTTTCTTCCTCCATCCCTTCCCCTCTCTCTAAAAGTAAATAAAATCTTTTTTTTTTTTAAGTATTTTAGGAATGGACTCTGAGGTATATCAAAAACAAAGTATATGTTCTGAAAAAATTTCAATATACAAAGACTTAAAATTTTATTGTTTCATTAAAATAAACAGTTTAGTTGCAGTGGTTAAATAAAATATTTAAAACAGTTTACTTCAATTATGAAGACCATGCCATGGTCTGTTCATAGTGCTGACTGCTTTCTTTTCTCAATGTTGTTTTAAGGTTTCTATCCTCAGTCTGTTTTAATAAGCCTACGTAATTCTCATCCAAGTTTAATTCAGAAGTTTTTTTCTGCTTCTAAGATAATCATGTTTTAATTTTCTTCTTCTTTTGCTTCTCATCAGAATCTCTTTTTTTTCTTTTGTTGCTCTGTCTCAGAAAAATAAAATCTTTTATTTTTATTCTTATCCTTACATCGTTTCTCCTCTGTTTTCTTTTCCTCTTCTTGAACTTTTTCTTGTGTCTTTTCTTCCTGGAGTCGCTTTTGTTTTTCTTCTTCCTCCTTTCTAAGATTTTCTCTCCATAAATTTTCTTTTCCTTGTTTTGCTTTCCTTTATATAAAAGAGAAAGAGCTTATATAATGTCCTAAAAATTTTTAAAACAAAATAAAAATATAATAGATCTTGTTCCTGTCAAACTGAAGAAATATTATATTTTAGATACTATATATTATATATAATCTTATAAAATTATATACTTATTATATAGCAAAGAGATATGAGTAGTGGGATATGGAGAAAAAAGGTGAAGGGGAACACAAATTAATTAAGAGAGGAGCCTTGGACAAACAGATGAGCTGAGGAATATGACTGAAAATTTCCCCACACCCTCAAATTCTTTCCTGCCAGCCATCCTCCCAAGCCATCCCCTTCAAAAAAAGAGGAAAAGAATTGAAATGGAATTCTAAAAATAAAAAAAAAATCTAAAAATTGTATCTCAATTTCCTTCCCTTCTCTGTGGATTCTGCATGAGGACTGCCTTCCAACTCTTATTCCCATCGCCCGAGCTAATCCTTGTGCTTGATATTTAGTCATTGCTTTATGAGCAGGAAATGCTCAGACAGAGTTTCTACTTTTTATATTATCACTTCAAAGTCTTTTTTACTTGTTAGATAACAGAACATTTTCCCTTCAGAAGTCCACGCTTGTGTACATGTTTCTACAGTATCTGACGTAGTTGCAGCTCAGTTTCTAACTGGTCAAGGCAATATGTGCTCAGACTTCATTATTTGAGTATTGTAACTAATGCTCACCATAGTTCTTCCTTGCATATATTTTTATGAAATTACTGGGAGGCAGAGCTGTCACCACTAAATTTAGCAACTTTTCCAAGTCTCGGCACACACTAAGAGGGGTGGTGAAAACTGTGGCTGGATACTTTCTGGGATGTGCACGCACGTATGCTCTGACAAGATGGACAACTTGGCTGAATTCCATGTATCCATTCCTATAATCCCTGGAGGAACTTAAAAATCCTGGATTAATTCCAAAAACTGTAGACCCACTGAGTCATCAGCCCTTCCCCTTCATCCTCAAACTGTCTTATTCTCCACAGTCCTGGTTCATTATCCTATACTAGTTTTCTTTCAACCCTTTGCAAATCCTCCTACACCCTCTATCACTTCCCACAGTGCTTCCTGGCGCTTTCTGTAACCTGAGGGTCATACTTCTCTTATAGTTCTTACTTAATTTAGACCAAAATTCCCTTTCCCGCTTCCTCAGGTAACTTTCCCTGACACTCTCCCAAGCCTAGGATGACCCACTCTAGCCTTTATTTGGATTCCCAGAGCATTATAAACACCACTATCAGAGTACTTACCACATATTTACTGGGATAAAGAAAACACTAGAGACTTAAGAGACTATAAAATTAAATTTTGGTAAAGTTTCTTATGTATGAGTTAAAGGATGAAAAACTTGTCCAGAACTGAAAGATGCCTCAGAAGCTGGACAAAGGGCAAAGAAGCCACATATACAGTGTGAAAACCTGACTATTATCAACAGCTTGAAACCACAGGGAAACAAACAGGATGTAGTATTAAGACCCAGCTCTGGACTGATCCTACATGTGCTTCTGTTCTGATTTCTTTCCTCCATTGCAAGTAGGATAATGACTAAGGATAATCAGAGAAATGAAAATGTGTATTACTAATGTGGTATGTTGGCCTAAAAAATTGTAAGCAGTGATGAAGAGGGAACAAGATACTTGCATGTGTCAACAGAAAATTCTGACACAGTGACTAGCTGTGTAGCCACTGCAGTTCCCATGTGCAATGTTACATGATACAAGTTAAGAGGCAAATAAGAGCCTTCATAGTTTGAACTTCATTGTCTCTACTCTCCATTATTCTAGCATCTTTTGTAAAGGGCCACAAATGTAGGGGTCTTGGAGTAAAGAGTAGTATAGCTGTTTGTTTAGCTTTCTGAATTTCCACTAGAATTACATATGAAGAATCTAGAAGCAAAAGTAACCCAGAGTCTACCTGTATCACAGACAACAACACCCACTCAATTAAAATGTGTTGGGAATGGCCATTCTAAAGCCATTAAGCAAAGAGGCCTGGCCCTGGCCAGTGTGGCTCAGTTGGCTGGAGCCTTGTCCTGTAACCAAAGGGTTGTGGGTTCAATTCCTGGTCAGGGCACATGCCTAGGTTGCGGGTTCGTTCACCAGTCGGGATGTTTATGATTCCTGGTTCAGGTGCATATGGGAGGCAACCAATCGATGCTTCTCTTTTGCATCAATGTTTATCTATCTCCCTTCCTCTCTCTCCTCCTGTCTCTCTCAAAGCAATGAAAAAATGTCCTTGGGTGAGGAAGAAAAGTGAAGAGGGGAGGGGAGGGGAGGGGAGGGGAGGGGGAAGAAAAGAAAAGAAAAGAAAAGAAAAGAAAAGAAAAGAAAAGAAAAGAAAAGAAAGACCTGCTCTATGGTAATACGTCTTTCTTGCCTCCCAATAACTATTAGCTCTTTTGTGGATATTACTCATGTATTCCAAGGAAAAGGAATGCTGGCTCATTGATATTTGTTAATTATACTAATTTTTGACACTAGAGAATTGAGAAAAACAGAAATGTATTAAGAACAGACTCTTGCTGACAGAAAAATAATAATGCAAAGCCTCTAAACTAGTGATTTTCAACTGATGTGTTGCAAGAATTTTTAGAACATGCAATACTTCTTTTGTAATGCCAGGGTCACTGACCTCTTTTCCTTTAGATTATCAAACAAAAAAGGACAAAAGCCAAAACACAATAGCTGTCCAGTGTAAATGAATCAAAATTATACCTATTTTTTTGTCAGATCAGCAAAATATATATATATATAATATATACTCTATATATATATATATATATTTGCTGTGCCACAGAATTTTAGTACTGAATTTATATGTGTCATGAGGTGAAAAAGGTTGAAAATTGCCACTCTAAGGGAATGGTTCTATGATTCAGACACCACATTGTCCTACTTCTCTTTGCTGTAAATAAAGGCAATTAATATATGTCAGTGGTACAAACAGAACTGCACAACATGGAATTCTACACTCAAGTCTTATCACTCTACAGAATTAAGTATTTAGTTTTTTTCATCTTTTAGGACTGACTCCAAAGTCCAGATTTTTCACTAATGAAACATAAAATTGGTTGCTCTAAATTCAGTCCCTAAAAAGAAGCACTGAATATCTAAAATTTAGAATCTAATTAGCATCTTAGGATAATCCTTTTATTTGTTCTTTATTCTGATTAAATTTTCATAGTCAAACTAGAGGTACTGGCAACAGTTAGAATTCTAATAGCAACACAATGTAATAAATTTATCAGCTATATTACCTTATAGCCTCATCTTCTAGTTTCTTTTTCTGTATCAGCTCTGACCTTTTTCTTTCAATTTCCTTCAATTTGTTATGCTTGATCTTATGAAGTTGTTCAAGGGCTAACTGTTGCGTATTATAGCTTTTTCTCAGTTCCTAAGAAGAATATAAAAATAAGTCAATTATGCCATTGATTTAAATAGTTTTCATATATAACATGTCATTTGCATTAAAAGACAAAAATCTTAAAGTTAAAATACAGTAAAAATTTTAAGTTTTAAAAATACACAAATGATTAAAAAATAACTGAATACAATATATATTTTTTAACCCACGTAGCCACTGAAGACAAATACCTGTTAAAACCATCTACTTTTGTATTAATTCATTTCTAAGGAAAACAGAATCTTTATAAGCCAATTCTCTGAACTGGTACTTCATTTTTAATATAAAATCAATGTATTAAAACGGTAAGGAAACAATTTGCTTGTTATAACATTTTAAGAGGAATTTTGTTAAGTCATATTTTTGACATTACGTAGTTTAATCGAGTATCCATAGCTTTAATCCAAAAAGATCTTGAACTAAATACAGAAGAAATTATTAAATAATTTTGTTAAGAATTAAAAACAGTAAAGATAATATCCACCTAAAGTCATGGCTAGAATGAGCCGAAACAATGAAAAGTATTCCAAACAGGAATTGAAATAAACAACTGCTTATTGAGCATCTAATTCAATGCAAAGTGCTATAAAGATTCACAAGGAATCCAATTGAGGGCCATGTGACTCCCAAATAAATTCTTTGCTTTGAAAGACTTCTCAATCTCACAGTTGAGAAGAGTGACAAAATGTGGGACACAGATAAGAGCCTTAGCAGAAATTTGTGATTATCTGTTGAGCACTTTTTCCCCTCTCTTTTTAACAGCATCCTTCCTCCGTTTAGGAAACCGATCCCCCCCTTTACTGTGGCTTTAATGACTGTCAAATTCAGTGCGACAATCACAGCACCTCACTTCTCTGGCCAGAATGACTGACTGGTCCAAAAGACATGCACATGATCCAAGAGGAGCCCAAACCCTCTCCTGGGATTCAGATTACTAAAGAGGAGAGAAAGGAGTCTTTCTCTCTAAACTCATTAAACTGAGATTAAGATAAACCTGGAGCTGTCCCACTACCAAGTGATGCCATCAGGGACAGGAATGAAGTAAACACAGGAAACAGAGAGGCAAAGATCATGAATAGAGGTGGAAAAAGAGGGAGCACTGGAGGAACAGAACCTCCGATTTCCTTCCTCAGTGTCTAGGAACTGCCCCTGTCCAGCAGCACTCCTACTGTTTTGGTTAGTGGTTCTTGTGCTCTTTTGACAACCACTCTCTTTAGCTTAAGTATTTTGAACTGAATGTTTTTCACTTGGAATCTACAGAATCCTGAGCAAGGGAATAAAAAAGGGCTGGAATAAAAAAGCTGGGGAAAAAACAAAAACAAAATCCCCACCAAACCCTAAAGTTATCAAAAGAAGTTTCAGGGCAAAGGTGGGAACTTAGTATTTAGAGAATGTTTTAGTAAAAAATGTTGGGTGTCTACCTACACACAATAACCAATCAACCAACCTACCAAAAAACAAAACAAAACAAAACAAAAAACCCCCCCACCAAATCCCAACTCCATTTATTTCAGAAATGAAGTATTTTATAGGTAAACCCTTTTAACTTGATTGAAATGGTACAGCTGATCTAAGAACAGTGTGGTGTCCCAAGACTATGTCCAAAATGTCCGAGATCAAGACTTGCAGCTGAAGCCAGTAATACAAATAATGTATTCATACCAAAGTTTCCACACATCTCAGCCCCACAATTCTCTTTGTTGCACTTTTCTCTAAATTCTATTAACAATAAGAATATAGTGGTTAAAAGCTATAAAGAAGCAGTGTGGTTTAGTGATAAGGACTCTAGGAGCATGGGTCTGGAATAACACTGCCAACTCTGAACCAGGCTCTGTCGGTGACCAGCTGAGTAAACCTAGGACAGTTACTTTACAGTTTCCTCACCTGTAAAATGGGGTAAACTATGGTACATGCCTCATAGTATTGTGAGGACTGAATGGGTTAATACAGGTAAAGTGCTCACAATGGTCCTGGGCACACAGTTTATTATTGGCTGAAGTCATAAATGAGGAGAACTGTAAGTTTAAAAGGAGAGTAAAGAGGAGCCAAATTAATATCTGATCGTAGCATGGCTGCAAGGTTGGCCCTCCAACTTATCCTTAAAAATACTGCTCCAAGTCTTCCTTTCTTAGCCCCATTCCCTCAGTGTCTGAGTTGATGGACTTCCTTGCACTCCGCAAGGCATTCTGCACATTCCCCAATCACAGCCGAACATCCCTCACTACCTCCTCCACTGGAGTGAGTTTCTGACCACAGGACTGTTATTCATCGAGGTAGCCCCACCCAGGAGAGGGTCTGGTACACTGGAGATATTTAATTGGTATTTTCTGGATAAATGACAGTGTATAAACAATAGCCTATGTATATTAATAAGATCTGAAAAGCACCACAGGGTTTGCCGAAAACATTCCTTCTAATTTGTACCATTGGACACACTCCTCTGGGTTAAGTCACTGCTTCTAGGAGGTCCTGGTTAAATATATCAGTTAACGGAGAACAAGTAAACCAACTGGCACTTATGAACAGAGAACTGTTCTGTCTTAACAAAATGGCAGATCATCTCTTTTAGGTTAAGGAAGTTCTCTTCTATTCCTAATATGCTAATAATTTTTAAAATCATAAATAGATGGTAAGTTTTATCAAATATACTTTCTGCATCTAATGAGGTGAGCATACCATTTTTCTCCTTTATTCTGTTTAAATGGCAAACTGCAATAAAGACTTTTATGTGAAATCATCTTTGCATGGCTAAGTAAAATAAATCCAAGTTGGTCATTGGTTACAATGGATTATCCTTTTCATAAATTTTTGCATTCAACTTTTTAACATTGTTTAGAATTTCTGCCTCTGTTAAACTAACCTATAGTTATCCTTTTCCCTACTGTTCTTTTCAGATTTTGACATGTTAATGATAGCTTCATATGGTTAAGTTGAGACTATTCTCTTCTTCATATTGTGAAATAGCTGTGTGAGGCTGGAATTACTTGTTCCTTCAGTAAAAACTCTGGGTCTAGATTTTCTTTTAGGGACTCAGTTTTGAGTCATTTTTTTGGCAAACTGCAATCTGTTCATTTCAGTTACATTTTTACATTCATGTACAAAAATCTGCAATAATATCCTCATTTTTTAATGTTTGCAACATATTTAGTCATGTTTCCTTTTCATTTCCAATTTTCTTTACATCTGCTTTCTTTCTTTTTAAAATCAGTCTTGCCAAAGGTTTGTTAATTTTATTAGTCTTTAAGAGTCAAATTTTGGCTTTCTTAATTCTCTGTATTAAATGTCTGTCTTCTGTTTCATTAATTTCCTTCTACTTTTTTTTGCTTGATTATGTCTTTTATAGCTTAAGTTGAACACTTATACATTTTCTCTTAATTTTGTTCTCTTAATATAATATTTGACATTTAATGTCAAATCCTGACTTATCTGGGTTGAATTTCTGCTCCTTCACTTACTAGCTGTGTGACCTTGGGCACTTGTATGCACCTAATAACACAGTCTCAAAATTTATTTTTTTAAAAAGTCTAACAAAAATAAAAGGAAAAGACAAATCCAAAATCACAGTGGATGATTTTATCATACAAATCTCTGTAACCGACAGAACAGCAGGTGTGGAAACTGGCAAGTCCAATCACTTTGTCTTCACTCTTCATAGGAGGGCCATAAACAATTCAAAGTTGTTGTTTTTAATAGAATTCAGAGGTCCAGGAAAAAAAAAATCTTTACTTTCACTAACCTCTATCTGAAATATAGCATTTTCTTCAACTCTAAATAAAAGCAACAAGCCATGGTAATATTAGCTGTATTGGTGATATTTTTCACCAATAGAAATCACAGATATTTTCATATTATAATACATCTTGAGTTCAGAATTACGTTATTATATCTGTCAACAGATCTCATTGTTTCAATCATATAGAAGCACATAATTACTATTTCACAAATTTGTTTTAAAAAGTTTTTATTTATTTTTTAGAGAGAGAGGAAGGGAGGGAGAAAGAGAGGGAAAGAAACATTGACATGTGAGAGAAACATCGATTGGTTGCCTCTTGCACAACCCCCAACCTGGGAAATGGCCTGCAACCCAGGCATGTGCCCTGACTGGGAATCAAATCCATGACCTTTTGGTCTGCAGTCCAGTGCTCAACCTGCTGAGCTACACTGGCGAGGACACAAATTTGTTTTTAAAATATTTTGTGACTCTCACAATTAATTTTCTTTATATTCTTATATATTTCATTTTATACATTTAAAACATTATTCTGAGAAGGAGTCCAGAGAGTTTATCAAGCTGTTGAAGAATCTGTGGCACAAAAATGGTTAAGAACCTCTGCTTTAGAAACAAACATTAATTGCCCACATCACCCAGCAGCTCTTTAGGGCCACGCCTCCTTCTGTTTTATCCCACCTTGGAGAAAAGAGGTTCCCAAGGGAGATGAAAGGAAAGGAACACTTACAATATGGGTTTGGAAGGTGTTTTCTCTTACATCTAGTATACAGCTTATACAAGTTTTTACTCACAATCCAAAGGGCTAGTGTTCCTGATCCCCAAATTAGTTAGCCTGTTATCACCTATATAAATCAAAATCTCACTTTGCCTTTATCCCAAATCCTTGGAAGCACAGGTTAAGAAGAACTTAACCCACTGGAGGAAGCCACAACTTTGGTGTTGACAGATTCTACTTTCCCTCTAGGGAAAAGTACCTCCCCAATCATTATCCAAAGTCCACACACTAAAGACATTTGAGAGATTCATGATAATCCCTTCCCTAATAAGAACAAAATACTTGTATAGCACATATTGGTTCACAAAGCACCTCCACATTTATGCTCTCATTTAGCTATCACTATACTCTGTAAAGAAGGAAGAGCAGACATTGTCAGCTTACTTTCGTAAATGAAGAAAACAAAGTTTGGAGGTTAAATGACAATTAGTTACACAACTAGCAAGTGGAATGAGTAAGGCCAGAACACATTTCTTTAGATTCCTAGGCCAGTACTTTTTTCATTGTTCCTCACTGCTAAAGATACAATATTGCATGAATTTTCTTAATGAAATGATGACCTATCAAAATGTCTCTTTTTTTTTTTTAAGGACAGTAGTTTTTTTTTTAAATTAATTAATTTATTTTTAGAGAGAGGGGAAGGGAGGGTGAAAAAGAGGGAGAGAAACACCAATAGGTTGTCTCTCACACATGCCCCAACCAAGGACAAAACCCATGACCTAGGCATGTATCCTGATCTGAATGTAACAGGTGACCTTTCCCTTTGCAGAACGACACCCAACCAACTGACCCATACCAGTCAGGAAATGTCTCACCTTTTAAACCACTGGCTTTGCTATTTGTCTTAGTGTGACTTGAGCAAAAGAGTAAAAATTATTACTGATCTTTAACTTGTTGATTACAGGGTTTAATAAAACTCATTTTCTTAAGATACTTTTAATATTACACTTGGTTCACCATAAGTAGCCTGAGAGGGTGATCCGATGCTCTACTATCCCAAAGGATTACAGAGTTAGAACTATATGCCTGTCTTCCTTTAAGACCACTGGGACCAATCCGATCTCATCTGCCAACTGACCTAGCCTTTGTTACCATTCTTTATCACCTGAATTCTCAGCTTTTCAATGCTACTTATCCCTTGATCTGACCCAACCCTGTAACATTCCTCTCCGTCAACCCCTTTGTTGCCCTAAAACTTCCTCTTAGTGGTCAGGAGATCCCCACATGCCACATACCTTCTTTGAATGGAAATTCCCTTACCTCCTTGCCTTTTTGGCTGATCCCTCAGGACACTGCCTTTTTTCTACTTCTCTCTTTTTATTATCATACATTCTATTGAAATTAGGGTCAGAGGGGTAACTTTAGTATTTTCCTTGTTCTTTGTTGCCAATTTACAGACCACAATTTCTCTTTACTCTTAGAAACTCTATGTTTTTCTGAGGCTCATACCATCTTACAATACCACCCTCCCTGCCCCTTGTATTGTTGTGTATTGATCAACTGGTCACTGATCCTCATTCACTCATCTTTACCATTCTCCAAGTCTTTGACATCTGTACAGATGACCCAATCAAAACCTCAGCTCTCAGTATGATCTTTTCAACGATGACCTCTTTTACTCCATCTAATCCATTATTCACATTATTAAACCCAGAATCTTGTCATCATCAGAAACAGACTACCGTTGAACAAATATCCCATTCTTCAAACATAAATTCTTATCCTTCAAGCTTTTCTTACACATGGTACAACCATTTCAAGTTTCCCACTCATTCAGACCTCCATTCTGCTGACCCCGTCATTCTCTCTTTTTCCATTAGCAACCCTTCCTCTCTTCACATCCCTTTAGGTCCAGTCCGTATTTCAGAGTTCACCTTTATAAAAATTATTGTGTCATGGCTAGTAACTCCCTTGTCCCTCCCTCTTTGGCCATGTCTTTAAAACCTCAAACCTGCATATTAACCTATGAACTCACTTCATCAGCATTCTCGGGGTTTATACCTAAGCAGCTGAACTTTGGTGGAGAAAAACGATAGAATTAGACATGCTGTTTTCAATTTAAATTCATGACTACAAACTTCAAATTGGCATTTAACAATGCTCAGCACACCTACTGTTTTCCTCTACTAAGCTTGCATCCACCCCCACAGAGATGTCTACTTCTCTCTCCCAAAACTTCCTAATCTTCCATTCATCCTCCTCACTACCAGCTAGTAGCCATGCCTCATTAAACCATGAGACGAGAACTCCATCTTTCCATCTCAAAATCAATAAAACTTCTCGCATCTGCACCCATCCTCTTCTAGTCTAGTTTGAGTTATTCCATAAGGAAGATTCCTCGTAATGGTCCAACTTGCTTCTGATTTTAAGTCTTGAAACTGTCAACTTCCTACTACCCACCAACAAGTTTAGCTGCATTCACACCCATCTTTTCCCCATGTGTTATACTGAAAATATTCTTTTTATCTAATCCTTCAATTTATGCTCTGTATTATCTTAATCTGCTCCCTATGGACTTTGCTCTGTTAACCACCATCTTATATATTCAATCTCACTCAATTGCTCTCACATTGTCCTACTCCTTCCCTTTATCGTCTCCTTCAAATGTCTTCCTTCCTCCCTTTTGCATTTAAAAAATAGCCTTTACTTAAAAGAATAAATTACATGGAGTCAGAAGTGCTCCTAAAATTTGAAATACGTGGTTCTCTGCTGTTTTTTTGACGAATTCTATTTTTTCCCCATAAACTTTACATAGTAACCCTAAATGCTGCGTATTTTCTGAGAACATTTAAAACCATTCATTCATTCAACATATCTTGTCACCCATTATATTCCATGCATTAGGTGCTGGTAATTCGGTGATGAAATATTTGTCTTGAGCCAGGCAATCATCATGAAGACACTGAGTTGGATATGGCTGCCTGACGATTCCTTTCTATTCTCCCGTCCTAACAGAAATGGTCTCTTTACCATGCAACCATATGCCTCAGAGAAGGCTGATACCACCTCCAAGGCTGACCCCCATTTTTCTTCCCTACCTCCAACTTTATCAAGGTAAAATTGACAAATAAAAATTGTATACAAGGTCTGTCCTGAAAAAGCCCAGCCACTGTTAATATAACGAGAATGGTCTATGTGACATCGATGTAACCTGACAGCCAAGAGTGGATTGGAATGCACATGTGTTAACAATGACAACTACACTGTCCTAGTCAGTGGAGATGGTAGATGCTGTTGAGTGAGCTTGTGTACTGTGTGGCCCTCGCATTTCTAGCTTATGTAACTGTGGGTTTTAGTTGGAAAGGTGTTGTCCGCCATGAGTATGCCCCTCCAGGCCAAACAATTAATAAGAAGTACTGTGTCAATGTGCTTTGTTGGTTGAGAGATGCAATACGATGAAAACGGCCACACCTATGCGCAACTGGTGACTGGCAGCTTCATCACAACAACCTGCCTGCTCATGCATCATGTCTTGTGCAGAGTTTCTGGCGAAACATCAAATCACCCAGGTAACTCAGCCCCCCTAAAGCCCAGATTTGGCACCATGCAACTTCTGGCTTTTCCCAAAACCAAAATCACCTTTCAAAGGGAAGAGATTTCAGACTGTCGATGAGATTCAGGAAAATACAACAGGGCAGCTGATGGTGCTTCCAACAAAAGATTTTGCAGAGTTTCTGAACAGTGGAAGAGATGCTGGGAAAACTGTATGAGGCCCCAAGGTGCTTACTATGAAGGGGACTGATGTGTCATTGTCCCATGTACAATGCTTCTTGTATCATGTTCAATAAATGTCTCCATTTTTCATATAACATGGCTGGATACTTTCCAGACAGACCTCCTATATGTTAGTGTATAACTTGATGTTTCAATATACATATTCACTGTGAAATGGTCACCAAAATCAATCTAATTAAAACAGCAATCTCCTCACATAGTTACCTCTCTCTCTCAGTGGTAAGAACTTCAAGATCTATCCTCTTAGAAAACTTTAAGTATATAATACAGTATTCTAACCATAGTCACCATGCTGCATATTAGATCCCAGAACTTACTCTTCTTGCATAACTGAACTTTGTATCATTTGTCCTTCAAGTCTTTCTTCCAAAAACAAAAGTTTTCCTTTGACTTCATGCTCTCTTCACTCTCCTCCTAAAGGGCTGTTCACACTCTTACCCCTTCCTCAACTCCTATTCATTCCTGATCTGTTGCAATAGAGCTTCTGCTTATCACCAGACTGGCACTTTCAAAACGGCCTTCAAAGGTCTGCTTGTTGACAGTTCAATGGCTGTTTTTCATTATTACATTAACTGATTGCTCTGTATCACTTTACCATGATGATTACAGAAGGATTCTATTCTTGCTTTCTATGACACCACAGCTGGTCTCCTGACCATTCTGACAGTATAGGTGTCTTAACACCTTTTAGTTTCCTAGTTGCCCCTGATGAAAGTATCAATAAGCAGGGAAAGGCTGCAAGGCAGGAAGCAGAAGGAAGAAAGTAAAACGAGAGGTAAGAATAATCTGCTGGCCTGTGGAGAATCAAATGCTAAGTGAAAGAATCGGATATATGTATCTGAGTATAGTCTACAAATCATCATCAAATCCCATTTTACAGATTAAGAAACTTAGGTTTAAATTTTTGTGCAATTTGTAGCAAAAGTTCTAAAATCAGATAATCTGATCATTCATGCTATAACAATAAAGGAAATGTTGATACTATCTTTCCAATTTGCCTTACCTTTGCTTCCACAACAAATGAGCTCTACTTAACACATTCCTGTCTTCACTGTGCATACCATATGCTACTGCCTATTGCCATCCATTTTAGTCCCGAGTAGGATGCAGTCAAAATTTACCATGGTCAGCGAGTTGTAAATTTAAAGCACCTTTCTTTAAACCATACTAAGTCGTCACTTAACATCGTCAATAGGTTCTTTGATTTTTAATTGAAACGATGTATAAGAAAGTGAATTTTACCATATGCTAATTGTTATAAACAAGAGTGAAGTTCCGAATGTTACAACAAGATGACTCTGAATAAAACATTATTTGAGGAGATACTATATATTAAAACAGGAATTCATTGAGTGTTTTAAATACTCTGTATGCTATATATGATGAAGTGAACTATTTATTTATCTATGTGATTTAAATATTTTTATCTTAAGTGCAGGTATGTCTAAATGTGAAGCCTGGTAACTTGACGGAACTAATGCTGCCCGTGCATTATTGGTTAAGACTTTCCCAAACAGCAGTATTAGGAAGCAAGCCAGTATATACATGATATAACCTTGCTCTAGATTTCAGCAAGTTAAAGTTTTATTTTAAACAATGATTTTTAGTGATATGGTTAAATGATTTAATTTCATATTCCTTTCAATTCAATCAGTAGTCATCAAATCAATTAATCCAATTCATAGGGAGAATATAATGGAACCAGGTAATATTTCTAAGTGTCTTGGTCTCTTCATGAGAAAGGTTACTCTGGGCAATGACACTGATTTTTGGCATTAGACTCAAACAGGTAGTTAGCAGAAGGATATTCAAGCAAGCAGAAAAAAAAAGGTCTATATTGTATATGTTATTTCAAACAAAGATACTCAGATAAATGCAAAGAATAGTCTAGTTTTTTTAAAAAAAGAAAACAGTAAAGTAACTCAAAGAAAAGGAGCTAGATATTAGAAAATAACCTTAAGTAAGAGGAAGAGGTTGTTGAGACAGCTTAGCAGAGACAAAAGGCACTGAAGAACAGAGTCATCCATATTCCCACACTGTAAGATAAGGCAGATAAAAAGCCAATTAAACTATGTACAAATTAAAAAAGATAATGTAGGGAAGTTAACTTGGCTGGTTTGTCTGTCCATCAATGACAAATTACTCAGTTAAAAAGATTTTTTTCTACCTAATATGTACTTGAGTGAAACGTATTATTAACATTAGGCACCTCAAATTTCTCCTCCTTAATGAACCCACATGTCTCTTTTATTTGTTTATTCTCTAGCCTCTGCAATGTTACTCTAAAAAAGTCAGCAAGAGAAAAGTCAAATAGCTGCCTGAAAAGTTATGTAATACTTTATGCTCTGAAAACTTTATGCTATTAGAAAAGGAATAACAAGACTACTCCCAAATTTGAATGATGTGCCATCAGTCTGGTTTTTATCTGTTAATATCTTCTTTCATAGGTATGGCTTCATTATACAACTAATTCTGCACAGAATGATAAACATACAGTATATATTTTGGACTTCTGCTCTGCACTGCAGCAAATTATGAATCATGGTCTTACTTTTCACGCAAAGTTCACAGTGCCAGAGTATGTTTTAGATTTCATTGATTATTGCCTTATTTCACAAAGGTTAATTAAATTAAATTGTAACAAAGAAAAGAAATTTAGTGTGTTAGAAGAGTTTCTGTTACCAGGACTACTATAAATTTTCTGTATTCCTCATTTTAATTTTGCATAAGATCATGCCAACTGAGATTAGTTCTCTAATACTAACAAAGGCAATTGTTCTTAAAATGTATAAATGCCAATAAAAGCAGTCATCAAAAGCTGAAAACTGTGGTAAATGATATGTTTAGTTACACAACACAATGTTTACATCTACAGAGATGTTACATTAAAAACAACCTTGCAATTCTAGCATAGCTTAAACTATTAAGTAAATTATGAAAATGCACTAATAAAAATAACAGCTTCAGTCATTCATCCTATTCAATCAAAAGAAGGAATGTAAGAAGGTAGCTAACTTAAAATTAATATAATAGAAGATAAATACCTTTAGTTGACTGTTAAATGAATCCATTTCTGATAGCTTAGATGCAGTTTCTTTTTCAAGTGCATCTAACTGTTCTTTAAGTCTTTGGCATAATTCTTCCTTTTCTAATGATTTTTTATGAAGTAGGTCGATCCCTAAATCTGAAATACAGACATCAGATAGTTTACATAAGGTAGAAATTCCTATGTCTTCACAAGGAACTGACATTCACTGCCTGGTCAAATTGGTAACTACAGAGAGACAAAGCATGTACATGCATAATATGGATCAACTAACGAGAAAAAATGCAGCCACCATTTGCCCTTTTCAGATCAGATCCTGGGAAGGTCTTCACACAGAAATGTGTAAGCACTGGTTCGGTGCTCCAACTCTACAGGACCTGAAGCGATGCTCCACTCGTGGTTAAGGCCTTTCACCAACCTGATCCTCCAGCTCTGCCTCTATACAGTGGGCGTCATCACCTACAGCAGAACCAATGCCTGCTTGACTGTGATTGGTAGGGTAATAATATGGGTGTAAAAATTTATAGTTTTAATTTGAACATTTCACCTAAAATGTCACATGGTGTGCTTGAGTGTGATATTGTTATGTTACAGAATTACATGCTTATGATTTTGTAAAAAAGATTTTGTAATAAAAAAGGGGCATTATTTGTGCCTGACCCTGTACTTTATTTATGAGGTGATAGCTGTAAAGCCATTAGTATAGAGTGGCCGACAGTAAATAATTAATAGAAGCTATTGTTAAAGTAGCTTTTTATTTATTCTTAATACCTCCAAGAATAGGGGAATATTCACAGCAAGGACTCAATAAATATTACTAACTGAATTATTTAGTAATGCTATTTTAGGAGGTAAGAACAGAGCTTCATTCTACATAACCCTTCCTTACATGGGCAGGGATGGAGAAACTAGATGGAAATATATAACGCATATTACATTACAATAAATTAAAACAGCAATCTTATTGTCCATTTAAGTATATATTTAAACTTTATATTTTCAAAAGTAAAGATATCTAGTATAAAACTATAAAAATATTTTTAAAAGCTAGCGTAAAATAAAATGAAGCATATACAGTAAAAAGTGAAAAAGTCCCCTTCATCTCAACCCTCAGCTAATTCCTCTCTTAGGCATTTACATGTAGATATGTGCATAATCAACATTTATTTCCTTGGGGTTTTAATGGGATTGTATTGTACACTGCTCAGTGATTTGTTTTAAATTTAATAACATATGAAAGAGACATATAAATCTAACTCATTCTTTAACACTGCTCCATGGTAATCCACATTATGGCTAATTCATAATTTACATAACGATTCCCTTTTTGACTGGCATTCAGGTCATTTCTAATTTTCTACTATTACATAAAAATGCTACAATAAATACTTGGTTACATACATTTTAATGCATATACGAAAGCATTTTATAAGGCTAGGAAGTGAAAGAATTGCCATGTTAGAGAATTTCAACACTTTAAAATTTGAGAAACTGCTCAACCACCCTTCCAAAAAGTTGTGCCAATATACAATAACGCCAAAGTACCTGTTTCTGTATATCCTCGTCAACAGTGGATATTATCAATCTCTTTTTGTTTTTGCTACTTGGCAGCAAAATAAATATTACTTTAATTTGCACTTTCTTGATAACTATTGAAATCGAATAACATCTATTTTTGTGTTCACTGGCCATCATCTTGAATTGCCTCATCTCATCCTTGTGCATTTTTTTCCCTATTGGGTTGTCTTAATTTCTGATTGGTAAAACTTTAAATTCTCATTGTAATTAGGTATATATTTCAAATTTTTCCTATTTATTATGTCTTTCATCATGAAAAAGTTTTTCATTTTTATGTTATCAAATCTGTAAATATTTTCCTTCATAGCTTATTGTTTGAAGACTTTTCTGACACCAAGATTATAAAACTGTTTTTCTGTCTTTATAATATTTTTTCTAGAATTATTTTATACATTCAGCTTCTGATTTTATCCAGGATTTATTTCTGTACATAGAGTGAGGTAAAGAGCTTTCCCAACCCCTTCACATAATCAACTGTCCCCAAAATCGCTTACTGAAGTGACAGTGATTATTGAAAGCCCAACCTTTTCCCACAGACATTAAATAACAAATTTATCTTATCCTAAATTGCCATATACAGAAGCCTGTTTCTAGATTCTCTACTCAGTTCCACTGTTCTATGTTCTATGTATTTCTGAACAATAACACATTATTTTCAGTGCTATAGCTTTCATAACATGTTTTGATATGAGTTAGTCTTTTCCGCCCACCAATATGTTTCTTTTCAAGTCTTGTCTAATCTTGCACATTTTCTCTTCTACGTGAATTTGTGAATTATCTTGAAAGTTTCATTTAAAGAAATCTGAACAGAACTGAATACATGGGTGAATCAGTAGAGAATTGACACCTTTATATTCTGAGCTAGTTCATTCAGGAACATAATATGCATCTACTTATTCAGCAAAATAAATATTATTTTAATTGACACTTTATATGTTTATAACTACATTTCTTCTTTATTCATAACAATGAAAATGCTAATGTAAATGAGACCTTTCTAATTATATTTTCTAAATACTTTTTGTATATAAAGTTATTGATTTTTATATGCTGATTTTTTAATCCAGGCACCTTATCAAATTCTCTTATAATTCTATTAGCTTTCCAGTATTTTAACAAATACTTAATCATTAAATTATACTTCTATTATACGCAAGGTACAGGATGTTCAATGGCAGGTAAAAAAAAAGAAGGACATGGCATGGATCATCTCAAGTAGTTCAGAATCTAGTTGAGAGATAAGTAATGTAAAAAATAACAGTTTATATACATTTTTAGTACTTTTCAAAATGAACACCTCTAATAATAGACAAATACTGAATTTGAGCATTGTATTTATCTATGTGCACTGTGTGAAGTAACTGAAATAGAAAGAGACAACATGGTAGCACACTGGCTTCAGAGTCAGACAGACAAGAATTTGAGAACTACTATTGCTCCCTCTTGGGCAACTCTTTACTCTCTCTGAGCCTCAGTTTTCCCAAGCTGCATAATGGGAATAACAACTACCTCACAGGGCTGCAGTGCAGATTAAAGAAAATAATGTATGAAAACTGCCTAGCATGGTGCTTGGCACAGGGCTGGTCATCTTAAATAGTGACTGTATGAAGAGAGGAATCTAAGAGACATCGGGCACTTTGCAAATGCCAAACAAAAGCTTACTATGTTGAACTTAACTACAGGAATAATAGATAGACAAATAGACAGACAGGCAGACAGACAGATAGATAAAAAGCTGAAATGGATTACATTACATAGAGAAAGAGCAGCTCTGCCAGGTCCCCAGTAAGATATATTCTATAATCCATTCACAACCGAAACACTAACAACGATGAGGATGATGACATACTTTCTGCCACTACCCAGATCTGGAGGGCTGGCTCATCCTGCCTCTGGAAAGCCCACGGAGGGCTAGATGGTGAGGTGGGAGCTGATATACTTTGAACAATCAAGAAGAGAATCACATGCAAGAAAAGACGGTCTGAGAAGAGACAGGGACAGACCATAGCATTGGAAAATGGGAGACACAGTAAAAGTAGTTCACAAGAGTGAACTTCTCTATTCCTGGTGTTTCTTTCATGCAGTAAAGGGCTCTTCACTAGCACAATATTCCCAGCTTCTTTCCTCCCCCTTCACTAGTTGGTGAACTCAAGATAAGGAACTGGGCATATACAGTCTACACCCTTGCCTTCTTGAGAGTAAACTGCCCACAGGAAACCTGCATTCCACTTTGTTCATGCACCCAATGTTTACAGGTGCAGCTGTTTCACTCACAGATAAGCCCTGTTGTCCAGTACCAGCTTTATCGATAATGAGGTGATATTTTGGTTTCTCAAATGTCTTGTTCCTCTGCCTTATTTCTCAATTTGTTGAGAACTTGGGCAAAAAGAGGGATACTATTAACTGAAACTTCTAAACAGTCAAAAATGTAATGAAGAGCCCTGAAAGGGAAAGACTGACAGATACTCAATCAGATATTCAATGGGAGATATTTAGGATTCTTTAGCTAGTTCTAATACATTAGCAGATTGACTTTCCTTTAAATAAACCTTTCTCCTACACTGTTATTGGCAAGTCAATGTAGATTTTTTTTAAAATCAGTTTTCTGATTGGGACTTGAATCAAGAAAAATGTAACATTCTCACAAATTATCTTAGCACATTTTGTTCCAGAGGTATCAGAGAGGCAAGTAGGTAAAATTTTTTACGTAAATTGGAGTTAGATGATATAAGAGGTCTGAGAAGGGCACACCATTCTGCTTAGGCCTATCACTACTACACACTATCACCCTAGAATTCCATAGATTTAGCCACGTAGTAAAGTCTACTCCCAAATAGTTCTTTACAATTTGTGCGGGATTTGGCCAAAATGCACAGAGTCTAGTGCTAGAGCCAAATCTAGATCTTGTTTCATTGTAGTCTAACATTTTATTTGGTTGATGTTTGAAATATATGAATAAAAATCTAATTGAGGTAGGAAGACATACCACAATTATTACTTACTTTTATTTAATTAATATAATGCTCTAACATTTTTGATATTTTTCACATTAATTTGAAATTTTTAACGAAAGACAAAAGAAGTTATTTGTAACAGAATAATCCTATCTTAAAAAGTAACCAAATATGACTGATACAGTCATTCAGAAGAGAATAAAAGGTAAAACAAGCCTTAGAGACTTACCGGGTGTGTTACTGAGCTGCATGTTTTTAATTCTTTCATTTAATAATTGCTTCTCAGGTACCAAATAGATAAGCTTATTTTGATATTCCTTACAGAAACAAAAAGTAGTGCTTGGTTAAAACTTTGTAATGTCTACACATTTTTTGCAAACTTCAAAACAGGATTTAATCACACTCAAAACTTAATATAGGGATAATACGTAGTTGTAAACTGCTTACCATGTACGAATAAACTAGAATGGAAGTACACAAGATTGAAAATACAAACATTTAAACATAAATCCATTTATAAATGACTGGCTGAAATTAAAAGGCGGTGAAGAAAGCCTCCGTTAATGGGGCACACCTGAAAGCCTTACGATTTCCAGCACACCATGGATAACGGGGCCCAGGCTGAGGTGCCTCTGGTGCACGCACTACGCGGCATGTGCAGGCAGGCCTTGACACTCCAGGATAAATCAGTATATATCAAAGAGGGACTAAAAACTCAGGGATAACTAAGGAAGCAGGTTTAAGTCAGACGGGAAATGTTATTTGGCCTTTGCCTGTACCTGCTGTGACAAAATGAAAAAAGAGCCGATTACCTGCCAGTCCACAGAGAAAGAAAAACTCAGTAAGGGGACTCCAGAGATACAGCATGCTTCCTGAGTCCCTATTCTGCAAACTCTAGTAAGTGAACTAGATCCTAATGCACAAGTAAAGAAAAGGATTATCAGGTGCCTGAGGGACATAGTCCACATTCTCAGCATAATTCTGCAAAGAATAATGCTATTTCAAAATTTCCTAAGAGCAATAGCAATAACCTTAACCTTAGTTTAATATGTGTGTATATATATGTACTTATTTAAAACTTAAAATACAAAATAAATGTCCATTTACATATAAATATGAACCAGATGTCTACCAGAGTTTTAGGGGGTCTATGAGCTTCCTGATATTGTATACAAGATTGCATATATTCACATCCTTCTGGGAAGATGGTTCTATTAGAGACTCAAAGATATATTTGAACCCAAAACCAAAATCACTCTATTAGGAAGAATTATTAATAACTGTTCATGTTTAAGGACAATTCAGCAGCAAGGGACTTACCTGAAGTTCTTGCTGGAGCTGCCTGATTTCCATAATTTCCAGGTCACACTGCTTATCCAGAACTTCCAGCTCAGTCTTTTGAGTTTGTTTTCTGAGTCGGACATCTTGAAGTCTGCCTGAGATCTGCTGATGTTTGCCATTCTATAGGAAGAGCATATCAAACTATATGGTAAGATAAAATACTAACAAAAAATGTCATCAGGAAAACAATATTTTTATTTAAATTTTTAAATGTCATTTATACTCAGTCTAAGATAAATACCTAAAACCAAATGGGGTATGGTTTTGAGCTGTATCTTTTGACTCAAAAGAACTACTAGAAAATTTTTCATTTTCAGAGCACAAGAACCCATATATTAGGATGAGAAAGTACAAATACAACACACAAAGTTTTTTTCTGAGTTCGGCATTGAGGCATTAATTTATAATATTAAAAATAGAGACAATCTCAAAGAAGGACTACCAAGGAATAAATTTTGCATGTGGCATTTAGCATGCCTTCTTTGAGCTTCTATTTCTACCCTTAATGCTGCCATCTAATTTCCTCTAATGAAACAATGTTCAGGAGGGCCTTTTGGCTACAATTCTCTTTTCTATAACAAAATTCCTTTCTCCCTTACTTCTGAGAAGTAGGGGGAAAAAGTGAGAAAAGAGATTCTCACTGGAGGCTAAGAAGAAGGGTGAGGTGCTATGGGCTGAATTGTGCCCTCCAAATTCATGTTATATCCTAACCTCCAGTACTTCAGAATGTGACTATATTTGGAGAAAGGGCCTTTAAAGAAGCAATTAAGGGTTAAATGAGGCCATATGAGTAGGCCCTAGTCCAATCTCATTGCTGTCCTTATAAGAAGAGAAAATTTGGACACAAAAGAGGTATCAGAGATACAGAAACAGGAAGGGCCATGTGAGGACACAGCAGGTAGGTGGCCATCTGCAAGCTGAGAGGCCTCAAAGGAAACCAAACCTGCTAACACCTTGATCTTGGACTTAATAGCCTCCAGAACTGTGAGAAAATAAATGTCTGTTGTTTTAGCCACCTGGTCTGTGGTATTTTGCTATGACAGCCTTAGCTAGCTATTACAGTGGGGTGAAGCAAAATGAGACCCCTGACTTAAACACACTGATAATCAAAATTTCTAATTTGAGAAATATAATCTAAAGGGAATATGCTGTGCCCATCCCAGAGCTCATGTTATCTTCTTCAGCAGGTATAAGCATAGGCCCTGGACCTTTTCAGACCGTGCACAGTATCTACTGCTTGGCACATTACCCCAGTTCTTGAGGGAAAAATCATCCATCTTAAGGTCTCTTCCTATTACATTTTTAAGGAAAAATATATAGTCAAGATGATGATTTAGACAGATACCCAACTAGCTGCATGAAGAAGTTCAAGTTCTTTAAGCCTGTTTTGTAGTACTGTAGCATGATTAATAATTGTGGCATGCTTTCCTATCCATTTGAAGGTATAAGACAGTAACTTTATAACTAAAAATATTGTCATAATTTAAAAAATGTAACTCAAGTCATCCACCAAATAATTAAATAAGACCTAAATTTGGCTCTACCACATGGCTACACATGTATTTTTGCAAAACTTTACTATACTATCAGATCAGACTTACAGGATTTTAGGGTCACAGTAGAATAGCATGCCTTACCCAGACCCTTTATAGCTTCCCACCTTGCATTTCAAAGTCTTTTAATAACCTGACCCTCTGACATCTGGGGTGTAAAAATTAGTAAGTATAATGGCCAATATTAGCTAATACCCACAGTCCTACAGAACTGGAAGGAATAGTAATAGATCATTTACGACAGCAGTTTCAAATCATTTTTTCTTTTTAGCAGTAGAATCCTTTTTTCCAAGCAAATCTCAGATAAAATGTCAGTAAAAGTAAAGCAGATAAATGTGGTGCATCCCTGCTGTGAAGTGCAGGAGACCTGGGAAAGGTAAGCACTGCCCTGGCTTCGTGGCCCCCTGCTCCCACCTTCAGTTCATCCCTCTGCAGGTCACCCTCTAGAGACCAGTGTGGAAACAGAATTACTGAGATAGCACAACTTTTTACTTCACAGATACGCAAAGTGAGACACAGAGAAGGGAAGTGCCTTGCCCAAAAGGACATGGTTTATCAGCATCTGAACTGAGACCACACAATTCTCAGCATTTTGAGTCACTTATCCTTTTTCAGTAAACTATACTGTCCAGTTAAAAAGCACATCTGAAAATATAACTGCTTAATTACATTAAAACATAATGTATTCATGAGGTAGATTTAAAAAAACAATGACATTTTCAACAGGTAATTCCAGTATCATTCACATAAATTTCAGTTATCAAACTTTATTAAACTTTAGCCATACCAGTGCTTCCAACTCGAGATGAAGACTCTTCTTTTTAGAGTTTAACCTGACAATTTCTTCCTGTTCTCTATTCCTTTGATTGAGAAGCTCCTGCCTACGAATTCTCTCCCACTCTAAACGACGTTGTCTTTCAAGTTCCTGTTTTGCTGCCTGAAATAATGAATTAAAATTAATTTCTAAATGAATAATTTTGCATCATTCAAACACTGACGGGATGACAAAACTAAAGTGAGGCAGGATTTGAATGCCTATGGATAACTGGGCAGACTTAGTTTTATCAACGGGCCTAAATTAAAGAACTTCCACAGAAGTGACTTCGTCCAGCAGACTTACTGATTGATTCACAGGACCCTCATCTTGTTGTAGTTGCTTTTCTTTTAATAAACAAAAGGATGATTTCCTAAAAAATATGTTAATAGGAATAACTACACCTTTATCTGGTTACCAGGGAAGAAAACAACTTCCATTCATAATATTTCAGTGTCACTGTAATTTATGGTGCACTATTCCTAGCCCTTTAAACACAGCCAGTCCTACGAACCCCACACAACACTATTTATCCCAAGGACCTGCACAAGCCCAGCCTCCTGATTCCTCACCAGGCCTTTGACTCCCCACTCTCATCTTTTTCTCCAATTCCTTGCTCTCTTAACTCTGGATCCGAAGTTTGCGTTCATTTAATGACCTGATCAAACTGACTCCTTCCTCTGGTCTATCAACCTTAGCTCCTCGCTCTGCCCTGCAATCAATTCTCCTTGGAGATGTCACCTGAAAACCCCTCACGGGCAAGATTCAGATTTGCATGAGATAAGTAAGAATGTATGATGCAGAGAAAAAGCCACAACAAAACCAACCATTTTTTAAATGGAAGGAAACATAGCCACTTACTAAATGCAATGACTTTCTTAGGAAATAACTTAAAAATAACCTCTCGTCTTTCTATCTCTTTTCTCCGTTCTTCCTCCCGTTGTCGCTCCAATTCTCTCTGCTTCTCCAAGCGTTTTTCTAGTTCAAGTTGTTTCTTCCATTCTTGCTCTTGTAATTCTCTTTGTTTGCGTTCCCACTCTTCCTTTTCTTTCTGGGCTTTACGTTCTGCCTCCCTCTGTTGCTGCTCCATCAGGGCTTGGCGTCGCTTCTCCAGTTCCATGTTTCCTCGCTCATAGTTGGCTTTCCGCTTATCCTCAAAAGTAACTAAAGAAGGTATATTATAAGCTTGTCCACACATGAAGGGTCTACAGATCCTGCAGTCCATTTTCAATATGGTTATATCTTGGGATCATCTGAGTCCTACTGCTCTTTGGATACGTCTCCTAAGAATAATTTTAACTCAAATGTAAATAGTAAAATATTTCTGTTCTAAGAATAGTCATTTTTAGGGAAAAAATTTATAAGTCTGAATCCATCCAAGAGAGAAATAATTTTAACTATTCCTGCCAATAAAAATACTTTTCAACTTTTTTCTCAGCATTTTCTTCAAGGACAACTAAAGCTGGATGGCTATGTATTTATTTTATCTGATATGTGCCATTACTTTCTAATATTTTAAAATATCTACACATGTACTTTTTCAACTAATATTTAAACTTTTTTTTAAAGCTAAAAATTTCACCACAAAGTTTGCTCTTCATTTTCTCATGAAGTGGGAGAAACACTTTAACTAGGATGTCTAATACACATATTCTTGCCAAATATACACACTGTCTCTTCCTCCTGCATACTCTCAATTTTGACAACCTTAATTTTACTGATATCAAAATCTATCCCATTCATCAGTTTCTCTTATAGCATATAAAATAGTTAAAATGTAAAAATTCTAAATATTCACTTAGTACATCTAAATATTCAGCAGTACATTTCAGGGTAAAATTTAAGACAACTCACTATAAATACACAACTTAGACACTCAATGTTACCTGGTAATTTTTTCTGAGGTTCCTCTTCTTGTATTTTCTGATAGGAAGGCAGAGTTCCATTAATGGAATCAATTTGCTTTCCTGCTCTAAGAAAAGCAAATAACAAACAAATTTAGCATCATGCAGTCTGGGAATTTTTAGACTAGACTATAGATTTCCAATGACTGACATTAATATTCAGTTAATATTCATTAACTGAATGAATATTCAGTGAATATTCATTCAGCAGGTTAATATTCAGAATAGTGTATCAATATTAAAGATATTTAATATACGGTATGGTCCATAGTCAATTACAATGAACAGCAGTACATGGATTATCAACCCAGAGAGATCTGGATTTAAATCATGGTTCAGCCAATTGCTGTTCTTGGGTAAATTTATTGTAAACCTCTTTAGTCATCAGTTTTCCTATCAATAACACAATGAAAACATACCTACTTCTAGTATCTATTCCTTCTTGGTATAATTCACTCAATTCCAAAATCAAATGTAAATGTAAATGTTTAACTTTCACTAAACCAGTGGAAATCCCAAAGTAATACTAATGCCTGTCAAGTGATCAAGACCATCCCCCTCTCCCTCCACAGACACTCACCTGAAAGACGGAGGGACCAGCTCAGGAGGTAACGTCAGGGGCAAAGGCTGTCCAGCTTTGGCCATGTCAGTGAGGTGCATCGCGAGGATAAACTCTTCAGCTTTCAGCTGTCCATCACCATCAATGTCAGCCAGAGTCCTGAAGGAAATGTGGAAATTCACAACTGAGAAAGAAAATCTATTTGGAGTAAAATAGTCTCAAAAGAACTCTATTTTTTTAAATTTTAAAAATAAGAATAATGATAGTAAAATAGTTACCATAACCTATTTTAGTGAAATGTACAGGGATAGAGAGAAGTGAGCTAATTTTTACCCTCAATTGCGTATCACAAAAGAGAGGAAAGAAACTTTTAAATAGAAAGAAAACTATTCCTTCTGAAAAGATAGACTGTCTTTTTTCATGGTTAATTCACCTCTTAAATCACATTTAATTCTACATTAAAAGTGAGATATTCTTTAATTCTCCATAGAAGGCATTATATAAAAGTAAACTAGTTTTATTTGTAAGATAATTAAATGCCAAATTCTCAAGAATAACATTTTGCACAATTTTATTTGCTTCCAAGGTTGCATTAACTTTCAAATGGCTACTTTTATAGAACGCCTTTGAGTTACGAACTTTTACAGAAACGATATCTTTCTTGTAATAAAGGATATATGGTTAAAAATCATAATTAATAGGCAAACTCACCAAATAGTAGCTAGTTGAGTTTGAGAAAGATTTGATTGAAGAAGGGCATTTCTAGCTTGAAAACCTGATTAAGTGGGAAAAACATTTTTCAAAAAGGAAAATTCTTTAGCCTCTTTAAAGTCACACAAACCTAAATAACTATACCTATAAAATAACACTGCTGTTATCCTGGGAACCTTTTACCACATGCCGGGCACTCAGTACTTAGCAGTAATCAAAATAAACACATGTCCTGCCCCCAAGGAATTTAAAGTCTAGAATTAGTGAAGCCAAATGCTCCCCAGTCCTTTCAGAAGACAGCAAAACACAAGTGACTGACACAAAGGACTGAGCCACCAGTTCAGAAACTATACAGAAGTCATGTTCTAGAGGCTCCTTGTACACCCACTGCAACTGGAAGCATAGCTTCCTTAGCATTTTCAGATCTTCTCTTATCTTTCTGAGCATCCCTTTGTCTCTACTATTCTTCCTGACTTGTAAATGCTGGCATCCCCAAGGACCTGTCCTGGACATTCTTTTCTGCCTGTTCATATCCATTCCTATGACTTTAAATAGCACCTACAGGCTGGTGATTCCCAAACGCACATTCCCAGCCCAAACCTCTCCTCTAAATTTAGACTTCTATGTGCAACTGAAAAATCTACTTACATATTTCCCAAGCATCTCAAACCAAATATGTATAAAACTACTCTCTCAAACCCTATCCACACTCCTCTTCCTAACTAACCTTCACCCAAACCATTTTTCCTGTCTTCCTTTCTCTATGGCATCAGTGTCCATTCAGTGGATCAAGCCAGAAATCAAAGAGTTATCCTTGATCCCTCCCTCTCCTGTACACCCACATCCAACATCAAGTCTTACAATTCTGAATCATTCCGTACCTGTGCCCTTCTCACCCATTAAGTTACAATTTAATGT
The DNA here is from genome assembly GCA_004026545.1 of Mormoops blainvillei. NCBI lineage: Eukaryota > Metazoa > Chordata > Mammalia > Chiroptera > Mormoopidae > Mormoops > Mormoops blainvillei. The sequence continues at coordinate 13,808 of PVJD01006743.1, read as the reverse complement.
TACCTTCTCAGAAGGTCTTCTCTGTCCACCCTATCACCTCCTCCTCATTCTTTTCATATCTCACATCACAATCTGTAATGTTATAATTATTTGCTCATTTACCTTGTTTGTCTGTTTTCCCTATCATGCTAAGTTCTATAAAGACAAAAACTGTGACTGCTTTATTCATTAATGTATGCCCCATGCCTGGTACATAGACACTGAATAAATACTTGCTAAAGTAATGAATAAAGCCCTGGTTGGTGTGGCTCAGTGGACTGAATGCCAGCCTGTGAATTAAAGGGTCGCTGGTTCGATTCCCAGTCTAGGGCACATGCCTTAGGTCCCCAGTAAAGGGCGTGTGAGAGGTAACCACACATTGTTGTTTCTCTCCCTCTCTTTCTCTCCCCTTTCTGTCTCTAAAAATAAATAAATAAAATATTAAAAAAAAATAAAGTAACAAATAAAGTTTAATCCAAGTTGTCTATCTAAGGTACGGTAGGGACTTAATGTGATAGCATCCGATAGTATAATAGCTAACATTCACTGAATGCTTACCATGTATGGTAAACTGTTGAACTTTTCTCTCCATCAGTGAGAAAACAAAAATATGTTTCTGTAACAGGCTTCCTGATCTTCAATGAAAATACTCCAGAACAGATAATCCCTGTCTGCATGAGAGGAGCATTCACTTCTGGTGCGCTAGTCTGAGGTTTTCTGATTACAGATGAAATCACGTGGCTTCTCTAGAAAAGGTCTCTCTAGTCAGTGCAGCAAGTGCTGCAACTCTCACTCTCAGTTGCTGGAGCTGTAAGTATCAGAGGAGTCAGACCATACTCTGGGTTCAGCCTGAGTCAAGTCTGGTCCAAGCCCCTCTGTACAGAAGAGAGCAAGCAGTGCATCTGCCAACTCTTCCTCAGTAATAGCTCCCCCTACAAAAGTAGCACAAATGCTGCTAAGCCCAATTATTTCACTGAGCTTTCAACACAAGTCTGCTTAATCAAAACTGATATACTATATGGAACAAACGCAAATATACCATGCATTATGCAAGTGAATGTTTGCATTATATCACTTAAAAACTTTTCATTCCTCTTTTAAAAAATCTGGTCATTTATAGGAATCACATAAGGAAAAAACAGTGAAGATAGCTCAGAGCCTCACTCAACTAATTATTCCTCAGTGAGCTTTGAGGACCTTTTTGTGTTAACAGGAGGATTCTTCCAAGGCAGAGAAATGGAAGGTTATTGCAAGCATGAAAAAGAGTTCAGTAACTAAGGTTTCAACTCTTGGACAAAGATAACAGAGTAGATCTGTTAGCATTAGGTGAAAGGGCAAACAGGAAGAAGGAAAGGAATGCAAATGGTTAAAAGCATACTGGTGGGAAGCTTAAAGGTGTGCAGGCACAGTCTGAATAATACAAAGGGCTACAGAGAGCCAGCAGAGTGCTTTACTAAGAAAAGCTCACTGGAACAGGTATACCATTGGTCTGCCAATACTTTGAATACCTTATTTCCTGTGCCTATGATTCCAGTCCCTCCATTCTCTACCTGGCAGTCTATTTATCCTCTAAGATAAAGCTCAAATGTCATCTCTTCTGTGAAACTCTTTCTTACACCCTCAGAATTAGCTACTTTCTCATCTATATTAATGACAGCACTTTTAATCAAATTCTGTGATTAGGTGACCTACTGCTATGGACTCTTCAAAGATACGGTTCATGTCTTTCTTCTCTCTGCATTCCAGTACCTTCCAGAGTGTCTGGAAGATATGAGACTCAAGAAATATTTGAGTCGATGATGTAATTTAAATAAATCATGATTACAATTTAGGAAAAAGAGAAGAATAAGAACAAAAGGGAAAAATCAGACCACCAACACTCACTGAACAAAGCACAACATGTAAGGCTAGGTCGGGCCTGTCCTCATATACCTGGGACTTCTCTTTTCAAAGAAAAGCAGCAGCAACTTCTCTTTTCAAAGAAAACCAATCCTTCCCTTAACTATGGATACACAGTTTTACTTTCATAGATCTAAGAATAATAACATTCTCTAAAAACAAAATATTACGTAACCTTTACACAGTGTGGCATATACAAATAACATTAGGAGAGCATTTTCTTCATATTCCAACACAAACCCACCTTTGTTTACACTGCATGTTTGAAGCGTGTACACAGTGAATGGCTGGATGAGTTTTCACATGGGTATGCACACATGCAACCAACACCTGAATCGAGATATGTTTCCAGCCCCTCAGAAGGTTTGGGTGTGGCCCCTTCCCAACAGAGTAAACTACACTGCTCTGATTTCTGTCACCGCCAACGAGGTTTTCTGTTCTCCAGCTTCATATAAATGAATTAAATAGTGTGGATCATGTGTGCCAGGTTTCTTTCATTTAATACAATTCTGTGAAATGCATCTATGTTGTTGCAAGTATCAGAAGTTCATTCATTTTTATTGCTGTATTGCTGTAAAAATACATCACAATTTATCCATTCTCCTGTTGATGGACATTTTAGACTGTTTCTTTTCTGGATATTTTTAATGAAGCTGACATGAACGTTTTTATATATGTCAGTTTAGTCTACTTTTGTTAATTTGAATAAAGAAACTTCTTTAATGCCAAATAGGGCCCAAACAAGTTCATTTTTTCAAAGAATGAGAATCACAATCTTGTATTAATCTCTAGTATGTTTGAATACCATGTTTCACAGAATCTAAGATGCCATCAATTATAAGACACACCATTATTTTACATAACACTAAGAAAGAAAAAAACATTGCCAATGAAACCATGACACAATATTAACACACCACTGATGGTAACATTCTAATTTGAGAGGTTAAAATGTTTTCTGTTTTTTTAAAAAGGGTTACTTAAAAATATAGTATACCTTGTTTTACACAATTTCAGAAAATTACAGAAAATTTTGTTATTAATATTTGATACATATAAAATAGAGTGTACTTGTAAGTTAGAAAGTATAATAATAGAAGTCACCCATCAACCTAACACCCAATTTAAAAACTAGATCATTACTAAATGCTTTGAAGCTGGGTTCCCTTGACTTTTTGTGCATATTTCCTTGCTTAAAAAACAACTTTCATCACATAGATATCTTTAAAGAAAATGCTGCATATTTTTTCCTGTTCGTCAATTCCTAAAACCTTATTGCTTCCTTGCCCCACTGCACAACTAGAGATCTCATACTATTTCATAGTCTTCTTTTCGTTTTCCAAACATGCCATGTACTTTTTGCTCTTAAGGATTCTTCTGTCACCCTCAAATGCCCTCATCTTCAATCTCTAGCTGTCCAAATCCTAACTCTTTTTTTCATGATAGAGCTTAAATGTTCCCCTATGAGCTGTTTTATCTGATCTCATTAGTATTAATATATTCCATTCTATGTTCCCTAGCGTTTTAAAGCTCTATTACTTTTAAACACTTATTTTACTTGGCCTAAATTGTAATTCATTGCTGAATAAAGAGACGGGAAAGTTAGAAGGTGGGAATTCTGCTTGCCTATTATCCTCTCTTTATATCCCCTTCACTACCCTCAATTAGTAAAGCTTGGATGCTTGTTCTAGCATGGACTCAAATATTTTATGGGGATCTAAGGTCAAGTTTCAGGGCTACAGTTTGGTTTGAGCATTAAAGGATAAGCAATGCTCACGGGAGGTTTAGGAAGAGCAAATGAGCAAGTATTATAGAAGAAAAACAGAGAAAGACCCAATGAAGAAGGGGTTTCTCGGGGAACTGAGATGAGGCTAAGTCCCACACACTCCCTCTGAACACGTGAGGGTCTCAATTCACTCCCTACACTGGAGGATGAGGTTCGATCTTCTCAAGTATATTCGTGTGCTCAACTCTATTTTAAGAACTTCGAAGAAAACACTCATGTTATATCCATCTTTGAACTCTTACACAACTTACATTATTTGTATTTATCTAATGCCTGCCAAATTATCTTGATGTTAAAATTTCAGACGAGCTACAAAGTACAGAATCAAATAAAAGTTCTTCAACAGAAGTCCATATAAAAAACTTGAACTCTCACTTTCTTAAGTACTGTATGGTACTTACCTGAGAGGTATCCACTCATGCTTTTGTCAAGACTATTAAATTTTTGCCGATATTTTAATCTTGAAGGCTGAGGAACTGCCCACTCTGAGGTCCCAGTCTTGGGCGAGTTCCCTGAGAGTGAAGCAGTTGAGGAAGTTGAGCTATAAAAAATTTATTTAAAATTTTTATGTTACTAGGTAAAATATATTTAAACTTTGTAAGACAGACATACTAAGAATCATACCTTCTGTAATACAATATTAACTGCTTTTGTATTTGATACTGAAAAAAATTCAAGCAATTATCCTTATTATTAGGAAAGCAAATACCATATGAAGTATACAACTACCACACATCAAGAAACTACCATGTATTATACCAGACCCCATATTATGCTGGGGCCTTTACAAATATTATCTCTAATCCTGCTCACAAACTTAAAAGGTATTACTGTCCCAGGTTTTATATGGCAAACTATGGCTTAGCGATGTTAAGAAAAAAGAAAGCTTATACAATCAGTAAGTGGGTAAGCTAGGATACAAAGATTCTTCTGGGTCACTGCTTTAAAGAGCATTAGTGTGAGATAACTGGATAAAGAAGATGTGGTACATGTATATACAATGGAATATTACTAGGCCATCTCACCATTTGCAACAACATGGATGGACCTAGAGGGTATTATGCTAAGTGAAGACAAAGAAAAACAGATATCATATGATTTCACTTATATGTAAAATCTAAAAAATGAAATAAAGGAATAAACAAAAAAGAAACCCATTATACAGAGAACAAATCGATGGTTGCCAGGTGGGAGGTGGGTTGGGGGGTTGGGTAAAAAAAGTGAACTGATTAAGAAGTACAAATTGGCAGTTAGAAATTGGTCACAGGGATGTAAAGCACAGCACAGGGATACAATCAATAACATTGTAAGAGCTCTGCACGGTGTCAGGAGGGTGCTGGGCTTGTCAGGAGGGTCACTTCATAAGCTGTGTAAACATCTGGTCACTATGCTGTGCACCTGAAACTAATATTGAATGTCAGCTGTAATTGAAAAAATTTTAAAAATTTATAAAAAAGTATTATTGTGATTTGCAGAAGGGATGATAAATAAACATTGATGTTTTCTGAAATTAAGGAATACTCGATCAGCAGAATTTGCTCAAGGAAGAAAATAATGTACAATATTATGTATTAAGAAACACATTATTTAAAGGAAAAACGTAGCTCTGGGCAAAAAAAATTAACTGATAAAAATATAGTAAAATATTTTTAGTGTACATGAAACATTTTTTAAAAGCTTTTATTTATTTATTTATATTTAGAGAGAGGGGAAGGAAGAGAGAGAGGGGGAGAGAAACATCGAAGTGTGAGAGAAACATCTATTAGTTGCCTCTTGTACGCTGCCCCCAACCGGGAGCCTGTCCCACAGCCCAGGCATTTGTCCTGACCAGGAATGGAACCAGTAACCTTTCAGTTTGCGGGACCATGTCCAACTCACTAAACCACACCAGTCAGGGCAACCATGAAACATTTTTTCAAAAGTAAAATACCATACGCATTTAATAATTCTAAAAATGAAAAAAACATTTTATGTATTTTTAAGTAGTAAATTTAAATCAGGCCATTATAAAGTGAAACCTGGGTAAGTACAGAGCTTAAAGAAAACAGCCATTTGTTAAATACTCCTTACTGAAAGCATAACAAGTTGGAAGTTTAAGTATTCATACCTACTAGATCCTAAATCAATCAGAGACTGGGCCTTCTGTATACTAGCACCACCAAATCCTCCCATCACCATACTGTAAGATGACGTATGAGGCAATGCTAAAAAAATGAAAAGAAAAATGAAAAAGGTTCACAATAAACAATTATGACAAATTATGAAGGAAACTTGTCTCTATTAGAGCATGAACATAATTTCTTCCTTCATATGACATACTGACTCATTAGACATACAGTACTTACTTGAAGAAGAGTAAGGAATGGATAAAGGCTGGATGAGACTGGCAGTTCCATTTGGTAATGATGAAGTGCTCACTGAAGGCACTAGGGGAGCAGGCATCATTAAGGGAGGAAGGGTGGTCCCTGAAGTCACAGGGGACAAGGCTGTTGCTATAGGTGCGACTGGAGGCAATGGCTGAGGAATGGACAGATTGGGCATGCTTCCCATTCCTAAAGACAAAATAGAACACGTTTTCTGGTGCTAGTAAATCAATTATAAAACACATGCCAGAAAACAAGTTTATAGGATAGTGAGCAGACCCTGTATTTACAGGCACACTATGGGCAAACTAGTCTTAAAAAACTCACAAAAGCAGCTTTGACCCAGCAGTCAGGGAGGTAAACTAATTGCTTTTAATATTAATACTGTGACCTGTGTGAACTAAGGGAATGCCTACTAAGGAGTTAACAATTCTCTTCCAGCATCATGAACAAAATTAACCTGCCTTTTCCAACTAAATATTAGTATCCTCAAAGAGGGAAGGTAGTACCCGATCAAACGTGGGATTTTGTGTGAGGATAATACAGCACTATTGAATCAACACACACACACACACACAGTCAAACCACCCCCACCCAAAGGAACAAAGTGATAACTCTTATTCATTACTAAGTAAACTGCTGAATACTAAGTACATTATGTAAATATAACAAACAATGATTTTGAATTTATCTCTAGAGTTTACTGCAACAGTGAAAGAAATTAGTATCATCTGGCATATAGGAACATGTTTCAGATACACAGAGATATCTAACTGAACATTCCATTCCATTGAGTGCTTCTCACATAATAAGAAATTGGTTAGTGAAAATTAATGAAAAACTGGTTGTTTCTGATGAATATAAATATTAATTAGTACAAAGTCTTCAACTTTTAGCCCTAAACTTAGCTGGATAATAAATGTTTAAAGAAATTTCTACTTATGTATAATTTCAAATTATTCCCAAATTAAACTATTTCGAGTGAGTTTTAAATTGTTCACATTTTTTTTACTCATACAAAGTATAAGGGAAACTAATTAAGACTAGTATTTAGGATCAGCTAAAGCAAAGGAGATCACACAGTTTATCACCCAACTGGGAATTATGAAAGGGGACACTAACCAGACTGGATTCTAAGACAACAGACATAGGAACTGCTCCTGGAAAGCTAGGATACATAGACAGCCTAGCTATGACAGCAAATGTAGTATTTCTTATCTCAGACATGAAAATTCCCATGGAGTCTGGGGATTGTCATTTTATGCCAACATATCCTTTTTTGATCACTAAATAACTATTAAATGCGGCTAATTAAATTCATAAATACATACCAAAACGAGCAGAAATTAATGGAGAGAACATAGGAGGTTGTTTCATAATAGGAGGGAGAACCACAGGCAACTGCTGACCCTGCAGCTTTAGTTTGATGAGTTTCATAGCAATGGAGAACTCTTGCTGATCCATCTTCCCATCCTTGTTGAGGTCTGATAAAGCCCTAAAAGGACAATGACGTGGGGTAGATTGTATGTAGGGTCAACATTACTTTTGAGGATGATGATAAAATAAAAACGATGTAGCATTCATACATCATTACTTAAATATGTATGTGTGTATCTCAAAAAGCTGAAACCTATAGATTAAGAAATACTGACTGGAGATACATCGAATAAAATACTGCCAGGCTATATAGAATCCAGAGACCCCTGGGATAAATTCCACCAGTGTAAATTTAAAAAAAAAATTATTTAAGAGCATAACTCTTCTAAACTTATTCATTTGTTCAAATATTTATTGAATGCTTGCTATGTGCCTGGCATTTGGCCAAACATGGGAATATTCTAAGTGGAAAGAAAAGTGGAGTAGGGATTGATATTTACCATGAATACATTAAAAAAATAAATGTTACTATAAATATTATAAGGCACAATTTCTTTAAGGTACGGACAGGGGAAAGAAGGATTAATTTTGGGTTTATAGATGATGAATAAAACTACAAAATAACAAAGACTCTGAGACTACAAGTAAAAATAACTTTATGTTAAATTGCATTAAAAATGAAAAAAAACCAGACATACAAAAATTTAAGATCATCTACAAAACAATTTTACCATATTTCAGCTAAAACAGGAGCTGGCAGGCCCGACTGTAAGAAAAATGTACGCGCTTGATCACCTGAAGGCAATAAAAACAAAAATCAAGTAGCCTATTAGTAAAAGGAATTACTCCAATGCCTGTGAATAATAATAATAGGCAATAATATTTGTTATTGATTTATTATAATTTTAATTTCAATCATTAAGAAAATTAAACAGAAATACATATATAAAATTATTTACATTTCATTAATAAGTCTTAGATATTTTAAACAAAGTCTCAACTGGTTATACAATTAATCAGTGATAAAGATTACATTAGTCATCTTAGTTTTTCCACAATAATGGAAGTCTCATTCAATAATATTTCTCTTTAAGAAAACTGATAGTTAAAAACACTATTCCCTAGAAAAGTTCTAAATAAAAAATGCCAGATGTTGAAAGGATAGCCATCCATGGGTATCTCACAACCGTATATATCCAGCTGTGTATGCCAAGAATGCAAGAGACTAATTGCTCTCCACCTTGTCATCTCTCAGATTTGGGTTTGCAGTGAGCTATCTTGAGGGACGGGGTAATGTTTCCCTCTGGGACAAAGAATAAGCTGGCTTACCACTTGCTAAAACATGGTGGGTTCACTCAAGCTCAGTGTTCCTCTCTTGCAACACAGTTGTTGCATGTGTAGCACCCTTTTGGGATCTCTGCATGGTCCCCCATGTGACTCAGGGGACAAGGGAGTTTGATGGAAACATGCCAATGCTCATGCTGTCAGCTGTGTCATTAGTAATAGCTTGTTGCTTCTGTTTTAGAACTCACATATAAGTGATATCATATGGCTCTTGCTTTTTTCTGACTGACTTAATTCATGTGGCATAACACTCTCAAGATCCATCCATATTGTCGCAAATGGTAATATTCACCTTGATATGAATCTTAACATTTAATAATACAAATATGATGGCACTCAAATTAAAGCACAATTTACAAATAGGATATAAACACAAACCTGTTATGTAACCTCCTGAGGGCTTGAGGTTATCAAATTGCTTGTCATGCTTAGTCCGTTCTTCAGAGGTGATAGCCCACATGTTTGGCCCTCCTAAAATACAAATGAAAGACAAAGAAATTGTACTGTATGTATGAAGATGCTTAAAATATAAAATTCTAAAATGTAAATATGAATCACAAATGCCTGTTTAATGACAGTACTTAATATCTGAGTGACTACAAAGGGTAAAGCTTTCTCAAAAACTGTACAGCATAGCCCTAAGGCTTTCCACTCATGCATCCAATTAATATCTACTGAACAGTTACTGTACACTACTCACTGGAAATAAAAAGATGAATAAAATATTATTCCCACCCTCAAGGAACTCTTACTTAGATGTTAAAGTGCAAAGCAACCTAGGCAGAAATATACAGGGGATGGCAAATATAGGTTTATGGCTGTAATACAAATAAATAATTCAATAATTAATATATAATAATACAAGAATAAACTGTTTGGTATACTTACAGCTGTAAACCTACTTTTGCCCACCACGTATATAAAACCTGTGCTAATTCTGAGTTAGAAGTATCAAGAGTGAGATAATAGACGTAAGACTGAGGCAGAGCCTTGAAGCTTGGCTTGAATTCTGTCATGTGAAGACGTGGGATGGGGCATTGCACACAATAGGACACAGCATGAGAAATCAAGGAAGTACACTGAGTAGACTAACAGCTAAAGCACCATATGAGTGATAAGAGGTAGGAGGAATTAATTGTAAAGGGTCTTAAATACCATACTCAAGAGTCTGATATTTACCCTATAAGTTACGGAGAGCCATCTAGTACTTTTTAAAACAACCTTCTTAATTTGGAATAATTTTAGACTTGGAATAATTTACAGAAAAGTTGCAAAGATAGTAGGGAGTCCCTATATACCCGTCACCCTATTTCCACTGTGTTAACAATTTCCATAACCATCGTACATTTGTCAAAACAAATAGATCAACCCTGCTAAACTAAAAGCCTCCACCAGCAGGACTAGCTGGTGGGTCCCAACAAAACTGACTCTGGGGACTGGAGACAACACAGATATTTGTGACTGAGGATTCTGCCAATCAGAGACTTTGTTAAAGAGAAGTCGCCTCCACCTGGAGGTGCCCTTTGGGGTCTCAATGCTTGACCCATGGAGACCTAGTGACACCCTCACCTCAAAGTCCCATTCTGGAGTGGGTCAACTTGAATTCCACTACTAACAAGGTGAGAAGAACACAAAAGCGCCACTTGTCAAATAGGAATTATATAGTTAAGAATACAGACAGCCTGGCCCCAAGGGCCTCTTGGCTTTACATTAAAAAACGGGGAGGGGCAGCTAGCTCCCTAAGGAGAAACTGTTCCTACTCCACTCTCTGAAACAAAGCTACTGAATCAGTGAGGTTCCCCGAAATGCCTGGACTAGTTCCCCCATGGTTCAGAGAAGCTGAAACCGACAGTGTCCACTGGGTTGTCATGGCTGTTCAGCTTCAGAGCTATGCAGGACCAAAATGTCACATGGTCATTCTGTTCAGTGGGCAGGGGCAGTACGGGAGGTTGGGGAGGTCTCATTGCACAGGGCATTGCCCTCTTTGGCTCTTCACAGATTGACTACATCGCATCTTTGGCCTTCTCTCAGGTTCTTCGTGGTGCCTCAAACAGTTGACACATTTTCAGGTTACCAATCAGCCAACGATGCCCACAATATTGTGGCCCTTAAAACTAACCTGTACCTTGTTTTCAGCTTTCTGAACCATTTGCGCTAAGACGTTGACTGTATCATTTATCACAAAGGCTGCTCAACAATGTACTGATGTCTGATTCTACTTCCACCATCTCCTCCTGGTCCACATTCCTTAAAGTAAGACAGTCTGGCCACTGAATGTGCTACCCCCAGAAAGGAATAATCATCACTTCTTAGGTGTTTCCAGGCTAATGATGAAGACCAAAAGGGCGGTGGTGGTGGGATAATAAGGGGACACACAGACCTATCATGAAAATTCAGGATTCTACCTGGACCATTCTTGGACATGACATATCTTTCTTTCTCCTAATAGCAACTGCAGGCAGGCCTGGTTGGAACATCCTCCAGCTCCAGGCAGCTCAATGAAAATGGGACCTAGAGTACTCAAAGTTAATTCTGCTTTCATATACAGAGCTATCCTTGACGCTCTTGCAACTAATCCTTCTGTATCACAGTGAAGCTATAGCCAAACGGGACACCTAGATTTTGTGGCGGCAGAGGGAAACAACCAGGCATCTAAGGAGGGAACACCTTAGATACGAAGAGGTTTCAGAGCAGAAGAGGCATTACTGACATTTACTCTCAAAACTGGCCCTGGGGCCTTCTTCCCCAAGAAAAATATCCTGGTGTGCTTCTCCTAAACTGCTGGTGGTAGCACCTTAAAGTTAAGTGGCTGCCGAGCCTGCCATCTCTTACCAAGTGGCTTTGACTTCCATTTGATCCTGATCCACACTCAGTCTTAGGCAGGCCCTGTGTACCTGGGCCCCAGGGGTGTGGATTTCTCTGTGTTCCTGCCCCTCCAACCTGCAGTATCCAAACCCCTCCTTGTGTCTCCTCCTCCTCTTTGTCTAGGGAAGGACTTTCTTACTTCTCCCCCAAGTAGCAGTGGGAGCAGCAGCACCTCTGCTTAGTATGACTATAGAATCTTAGGCACAAGAAGGTTCCTTCCCTTCCTCAGTGGTAGAGAGCTTTTTCTTCTCCCCTTACTCCAAGTAGCAATGTGCCTCTCCCTGTGTCCTTGGGATGAATCTTTGCTAACATCCTCACAGTGACCCCCCCTGTAGCTTAAGACTTTTGCTTAATAGAAGAAAAGGATGCAAAAAAATGCATGGTATTTTTTTGTGCCTTTCCCCCATAGTTGCCTGTAACACTGAGGCGGGGGCTCGTTCTGGTCTCTTGCTCAGTCCCCAGTCTTTCTGGCAAGAACCCAGTTGATGCCCACAGGAAACAGCTTGAGATTAAGTACAAACTACCCTTGTGTCTGTTTTTCCAGACTGACATGCTAGCTCTCACTTACTGTTTGGTATTCATTAGAACTTTAACTGATTTCTGTAACATCATTTCACACATTTTATATTCTGTAAAATCTCCCACTTTACTCAGAACACTGTTTGCATCCATAAAGTCTGAGACTGAATTCTGTGGAAAACTGTTCCAACTGCATTCATGGAGTATGGGAATCCTCTGCTTTGCCATCGGTCCCATGGTCCACTCTGAACTCTGGTCTCCTTTACTGTTGAGCTCTACTGAAAACATCAGTCCAAACACGAACCTCCTATACCTACACTGATTCCAATTTAATCTGCTCCCTAATTGCTAGAAACTCTTCAAAGTTTCTGGTACACTGACAGTGCCTTTTCTATTTCCTAAAGCTACATTAGATAAAAGACAAAATGTTTTCTTTGATTAATTTAAATGGGATCCAGGAAAAAAGAAAATATGAATTTAAATTACTGTCTTGAAACAAAGCTTAGTGTTATTATGAATGAATCTAACAGGAAAAACAAAGCAGCTCCAGAAAAAAAGGTGGTCAAGAGAATTAGGGGTCTAGAAATATTTTTCTATGAGGCACTTAAAAAAATTAAGTATTAAGCCAGAGGAATCAAAGATTAAAAAAGACGTGGTAGCAACTTTAAGTATTTTTTTTAAGTTATGTGGAATATGGTTACTTGCTATCCTTATAGGAATTAGGAACAAGACCACCAAGTGAGAAAGTTAGGGCTGTACTGAAGAGGGGCTGTACTGAAGAGGGAATCAACGGTCTCTCTCGGAAGGTATTCTTGTTAGCAGAGGTGTTAAAACAGAGGATGGCTTCTTAAGCCTAAGAATTTCTAAGGTTCTCTCAAACCATAAAAAACAAGCAAACAATGATTTTAACAATCCTTTCTACTTTCTCTAAAGATGAGACTAGTCTCTCAACTTCCCACTACCTCCAAATACACCTCTACCCTCTTCCTTTGATAGTTAACAGCTCACAGGAACATAAAGGAACAGAGTGGAGGTTCTGCTCCTGTCTGTATGCTAACCAGTTTTGTGACTTAAGTAGGTCTTTCACCCTTTTCATACTTCAATCATCTAGCAAGAATGGTGTATGCAGTCCCAGGCAGTACTTGGCTAGCCAATGTCCTAAACCAGGACACAGTGGTTTTCAACACCCAGTTGAATCACCTGGGGAGCTTCAGGGGACAAAAAAGCTATTCCAGCAGACCAATTAAATCAGAATTTCTGGGGGAAGAAGCACAAACTTTCTAAATTTAAAAAGTTCTCCGGGACAGACTGACATCTGGTCAAGATGGAGACATAGGTAGAGATACACTTTGTCTCCTCGCACAACCAAAAGAAGGACAACAACAAATTTAAAAACCAAAAAATAACCAGGCCTGCCGGAAAATCAAACTGTATGGAAGTCTGACAGCCAAGGAGTCAAAGAAGAAACATTCATTCAAACTGGTAGGAGGAGCGCGGATGGGCAGCCGCAGTGGAGAGGACGCGGCAAGGCGGTGGCTGGTGAACCACGGTGGGCAAGGCAGTGGCTGGCAGACTGGGAAGTCCCACATTTACGTGCAGGTAAACCGAGAGGACAATTGGGGAGCGAGAGAGACACGCAACCCAGGGTTCCAGGGTGGGAAAAGAAAGCCTCAAAA
>PVJD01006742.1:0-93941 GCA_004026545.1 Mormoops blainvillei | reverse complement strand
AGGCTTCCGGTGGGTGCGAGGGAGGGGAAGTCATCCCTAGAGTCCATAAAGTTTTTGGACCTGGAAGTGCAAGGTGACTAATGCCCAAGAAGAAATTATGGTTAGAAATAAGACAGTGAGGGACTTTGGCTAGGGAAGGTGTTAGCTAAGGAAGACTAAGAAGTTTAAACTTTAATTCTTTAAGTAATGGAAAGTAATAGAAAGTTCTTAAGTACAGAAATCAATCATCCATTTTTTCAACATATTTATTTATTATTCTGTGCATTGGGGATGCAGCCGTGAACCACGCAATAGCCCTCACTTCATAGATCTTATATTCTTGGGAGAAAAAAATACAATAAGAACAAAATAGTGAATGCATAACATAGATTCAGGTTGAGATAAGTTCTATGAATTAAAGCAAGAGAAGTCAATGAGGATTAGAGAGAGCTTTGAGGCCAGGAGTAGGAGGTGGCTGTATAGGAGTAGTCAAGGGAAGCTCTCTCGGAGGAGGTCCCAGTTGCTGAAATAAGAGCAAGACATCCAAAGGTTTGAGGATCAGCGAATCCAGGGAGGAACAATGGCAAGTTTGAATACCCTGAGACAAGAATGGAACTGGGTTTTTAAATGAAACACAAGAAAGTTTGGGAATAAAGTTAGGGAGAGAATGATAAGAGATGAGATCTAACAAAGAAGCATGGGTCAGACAATGGCCTTGTAGACCAAAGTAAGGATGGTTAGTTTTGCTGTGAGCAAGGAAAATTATTGGGGGAATTTAAGCAGGGACGTAACATGATCTGATTTACATTCTCAAAATGTAGATGCCTCTGTGAAAATGGACAGTAGAGGGACAAGAGTAGAAGAAAGGGGACTAATTTATTTGAGCGATTATGGGGTTTAAAAGAGATGGTGCCAGTGCAGCTGGTGAAATGTGTTTGGATTTAAGGTATATTTTATTTTATTTTATTTTTGTATATTTTATTGAGTATGCTATTACAGTGGTCCCATTTCCCCTCCCCTTACCCCCTCCGCCCTGCATCCCATCCCATCATCCCCACACCTCTTAGTCCATGTCCGTGGTGTGTGTCCCCACACAACAGTTCTTTGGCTTCCTAATTTTCCACACTACTCCCAGTCTCCCCCAACCACCATTTTTTTTTTTGATCAGCATCTTTCCACCACCACTTTCCCCAAACCCACCCACCCCACACCTCCCACCCTCAATCCTTTCCCCATTTGGCTGTCAATGGGTCCTCTATGCATGTTCCTGGATGACCCTTCCTCTCCCTTTCCCCTGTCATCCCCCTCTCTCCTCTCCTCTGGTTCCTGTCAGTTTGTTTTTTATTTCAATGTTGCTGGTCATATTTTGGTTGCTTGTTTATTTTGTTAATTAGGTTCTACTGATAGGTGAGATCATATGGTATTTGTCTTTCACCACCTGGCTTACTTCACTTAGCATAATGCTCTCCAGTTCCATCCATGCTGTTGCCAAGGGTAGGAGCTCCTTCTTCCTTTCTGCTGCATAGTATTCCATTGCATAAATGTATCACAGTTTTTTGATCCACTTATTTTCTGTTGGGCACTTAGGTTGCTTCCAATTCCTGGCTATTGTAAATTGTGCTGCTATGAACATTGGGGTGTATAGGTTCTTTTGAATTGGTGTTTCAGGATTCTTAGGGTATAATCCCAGCAGTGGAATTGCTGGGTCAAAAGGCAGTTCCATTTTTAGTTTTTTGAGGAAATTCCAAACTGTTTTCCACAGGGCTGCAGCAATCTGCATTCCCACCAGCAGTGCACCAGGGTTCCCTTTTCTCCACAACCTCGCCAGCACTTGTTGTTTGCTGATTTGTTTATGATGGCCATTCTGACTGGTGTGAAGTGGTATATTTTAAAGGTAAAGCAGCAGAACTTGTTTAGGGAATGCTAGAAGAAAGAAAAAAATCAAGGGTTATTCCTAGATTGTTAGCTGCAGCAACTGAGTGAATGGTGGTGCCATAATGGAGAAGGCAAAGAAGAGCAGAGGGAAAAATCAGGGGTTTGACCCGGGGCATATTAAATTTGAGATGTCTATGAGCTCTATGAGCGCAGATGTCAAGTGAGCAGTTGGAAATTTGAGCCTAGTGCTTGTGAGAGAATTCAGAACTGGGTATAAAAGTTTGAGAGTCACCAGCTTAGAGATGAGACTTGATGAGTCGCCTAGGGAATGTTCACTACAGTGAACAAATTTGTCATTTATGAATAAAATATCAATATTAAGTTACATTTTAAGCATCATTTTTATGCAGCCTGAATATAGACTTTTATTTCTCCCTCTATATACCCCAATCTCACGTGAGTATTTTTTTGCTGCTTCATTATAAACCAATTAACTTTATATTGTTACTATTAACAGTAATTGCTATTAAGTGCCTCCTCAAGGCAAGCGCTAGACGCAGAACTGTTTAAGAAACATTCTCTTTCTGTTCTTATGCAAAGAGCTTATCAGCTGTGGAGTTCTACATTATGCCATTCTGCTATAGCTCATTATTCTTAACAAAGAAATTGTCAGTTGCACATAATGAGCCCATATTTTGTGTGCTATAGGTCACTTTGGTTTGGAAAATTGTTAAGCAATCACTTTTTTGTCTCCTTGTCCCACATGGACTTCGAATATTAAATTTTTTGGAATAGCCTCAGAGTTTGCATTATCAAATAATATACTATGCCTTCCTATTAGTTGAACTATGGAAATTAGTCTGCACTATTATTTGATCATCTGTTTCAAAGTGCTGTTCTCAGCTGGGGGGAGGAAATAACTCCCCTATATGATGGAAGCTATTTAATGAATTGATTAAGAAATGAAGGGAACCAGCCTTGATTACGAGTTTCTTTCCGGAAGTCCTGAAAGCCTCATTACAGAAGGAAATTTTCTTCTAACACCATCAGACATACTAAGATTGCGTGACCTCAAAGTGAAGCTAACTATACCAGCTCCACTTTTGTGTCCCTAAGGCAATGTCTTTGGGTTGGTGGTGTGCAAGAATGAGGTAGCATTGGCCTAGGGGGAACAAAATAGGAAGGGGAGACATAGGGTGACTTGAAAGAAGCTACTTGGGTTTCCTAAGGTCAAATTCACACACACACACACACACACAACCACCTGGAGCTAGTCTGTATGTTCGAAAGTATTAAAAAATGCAGCCATTTTTTTTTTTTTTTTTTTTTTGTATAGAGCGAGGAAGAGGAGTAGAGTCCCATGAAGGGAAAAATTATATTCTTAAAACCTGTATTATCTACCTTATTGAGCAAAGAAATAAATGACAATGAAGAAAAGTGGCTCTTCTTTTAGACACTTGAAGGCCACTGTCTGGTAAAGTGTGGAAAATAGCAACATGGAGGGGCTACCAGTGCGTTTAA
This sequence comes from Mormoops blainvillei, assembly GCA_004026545.1. NCBI lineage: Eukaryota > Metazoa > Chordata > Mammalia > Chiroptera > Mormoopidae > Mormoops > Mormoops blainvillei. The sequence continues at coordinate 90,566 of PVJD01006742.1, read as the reverse complement.
TCTTGCAATCACACTGCAGGCCTTCCTGTGCAGGGGTATCTAGGCCTCACCGGGAGCACTGAAGCCTCCTCCCCCTGTGCCGAGCAGTGTGGAGAGTCTAGAAGTAAGTGGCAGCATCTGAGTCTGTGGTCACCATGCCCAACCCTCCACATGCTTTCATGTTTGTGTCTTACTTGCGATCCAAGTAGGAATCGAGTAAGAAGGCAAAGGCATGCCCTGGCTGGTGTGGCTCAGTGAGTTGAGCACTGACCTGCGATCCAAAGGGTCGCAGGTTTGGTTGCCAGTCAGGGCACGTGCCTGGGTTGCAGGCCGGATCCCCAGAGGGGGGCACGCAAGAGGCAACCACACGTTGACGTTTCTCTCCCTCTTTCCTTCTCTCTCAAAAAGAATAAATAAAATCGTTGTGTTTTTTTTAAAGGCAAAGCTTGAAACAATTTTTAATGAATGCAGAAGTAAGTAACTCCTTCGGCGTCCTCCAGAGAGATTAAGTGCAAAAAGGGACAAGGAAAAGAGAGACATTAGAAGAAAATAAATGGCTCTGATAAAAGTAGGGAAGATAGAAGTGAGAAATGGCTATTATTTAGGAACTAAATGATAACCCCATCGAGCCCTGCTTCCTCTTAATGCTGATACAGAGTCCTACTTTTCCGTTGTTGTCAATGATAGGTGGAAGTTGGGGGTTTTTTTCCTTTAAATATGGATTGGTGCCTCAGAGCAGTGATGAAGGGATTAGCAACCATTTTATCAATTACCCAAAAAGTGATTTCTACGAATTCACTCTGCATTTATAGTATGCCTACTCTGTGCAGGCAGGAAATATGTTTTTTTTAAATATATAATCTTTATTATATTTTTTCCATTACCATTTAGTCCCCTTAAACCCCCCTCCTCCCAGCAATCACCACACTGTTGTCCATGTCCATGAGTCCTTTTTTTGCTCAATCCCTCCACCCCCTAACTGCCCCCTTCAACTAGCTGACAACTGTATGTTTTTGGCATTTGTCTGTGAATTGCAGAACAAAAATCACTGGAAGCTAAACCGTTAAGAAATGTTGGGTTTATTGAGTAAAATTGTTTTACAACAGGCAAACCAAAGCCTCCTTTCGTACATCAGAAGGTCCGCTTTTGTTACTGAAGCTCCTCTTCGACTCTGAGGAATAGAATTCTCACGGAATCTACTATCATGTGCTGTAAGAACTGCCATGGTTTTCCAGGAATTTCTAAGAAAGTTTTATTTTTACACAAAGGCCACTAATAAATCAGAAGTTACGTGTGCATGCAACATTCATGTGAAGATCTCAAGAAACAGTGATATGAATTAATTCTTTTTCTTATGCAATGACACAGTTAGTTACCTTTCTGATGAAGTAATTAGAATTAATGTACAGGAAGCTGGAATTTATGTTGTCAAAGGAAAATCTGCAATGAGTAGGAGTTATGCACCAGGGATCAAAACATCTTCACTAAAATGTATATAGAGTCCATTATATTCAGAATGCTGGAGGAATCAAAGGTTAAAGTTATAAAAAAAGGGTGCAGCAAGATGTGTATATTTTAATGTTGCACAAAGATATCTCTCAGGGTATGATATTATTAAATATTAACATCATGAATAAAGTTACAGAAAACTCTAAATAATGAAAAATACAGTTCTCATGCAGAGATGCCGCTGGAGGATAGATACACCAGCACCAAGCAATTGTAGAGTAAGTCTTTTTTTTTTTTGCGTCTATAACAATTCAGTTTATTTAATTATAAGTGTACAGAATTTTCAATAATGACTGTTTACTGACTAACTCACCAAATTCCTAAAAACTTAAACCAACTCTTTCCAATGAGTACAAGCTAGCCCTATCATCGACCACGGCTCTCTTCCCCACCCAGGTCACCCCCACCCAGACATTATATTGTCACATCGATAAACATTTCAGCACACGTCTCTAAAAGATAGAAGCTCTTTTAAAAACAAGCAGCACCACAATATCACTATGACACATAACAATGTTAATAATAATTCCTTAATATTCCCTAATAGTCCCCTAATTGGCATAGACATATGGACCTTATTTGAATCCTAAGTTAAACAAACTATTAAAAATGTATATGCAGAGTAATTCTGAGTGTGCGAAAGAAAGGGACTAAGTAAATCATCGCTTCCTTGTTGATATCTTGAAATAATAAAACACTGCAAGAGCAGGCAGCCCTCATATTTGCTTGAGGTTTAGGGAAGAAAATGTTTTTGTTCTGTCTTTAAGATCCTATACTTCTGAAAAGTATAGAAATTTGGTTTAGACTATGGAATTTATTAAAACCTAGGACTTTAAGCTCAGTGAAAGGAAGGTTCTATACTAAATGTCAAAAGTAATCCCTTCAGATTAATCCTTATAGTTACCATCTTTATAGATGGAAATACTTTTCATTTATGATTACTTTCTTTAAAGTAGCCTCCACATTAAGTAGACTCAACCAAAGTGTAGCAAGGCAGGCAAATGGACCACAGCAGTGGGACTCTTTTAGGTCACCTCCACCTCCCTACTCTTTGTGTCGGAGGATGGAAGATGCTGGCATGCTGCAATGGAGCCACGCGATGTTTCTTAGATAATGAAAAAGCCCCAAATGGCAAACATTTGCTTTAATACCTCATCGGAATGCAGCAGTAATTGACAGAGCCTACAGAAAACAGACTGAGCTACTTGAAGGAATAGTATAACATTTTACTATGACTGCTGAGGTGACTTCCAGGTGGAAAGCCAGTGGCAAAAGCAAAGAAGAAAATCATGGGATGCATACAAGAGCCGCGAGATAACCCCTTTGATCCGCTCTCAGAGGAGAACCACTACAGGCCCCCCTGCACCAATTAACCGTGCAATTGTTGAAGGCAGGAGCTATGTTGTCTCAGTATTTGGGGTGATGATGGCGTATGGTATAAGTTTGGGCATATAGTAGTAAGTGCTCCCTAAATGTTTATTGAGTAAATGGAAAGCATGAAGGGAAAGAAGGAAAGAGGGAGAGAGGAAGGGAATTTAAGAAACAAAGAAGAGAGAAGACTAGACGGCAGGAACAGGAGAAAGAAATACTTTTAACAACACTAGTAATTTTTTTTTTGTCTCCCTGGAATAGCCAAGTACATTATATACGTACACTAAATTTTGTTTGAAAATTGAAGTTTGTATTAACTTACTGCCATCCACAGCTTCTACCAACAGATGAAATTGCTCTCTAATGCTTTGTGGAATTTAATTTACTCAGCACTTAGTAAAGCGCCAGGCTTTCAGGAATAAGTATGCATTGAGATCAGTGGTGGGAATATACCTCCAAGGAGAGTTCGCGGCAAGTCAGCCAGCTGTTCCTGGCTGCAAGCAGGTGGGAGGTGGTTGGACCAGGACTTGTTAAGTATTCCGTGTGCTTGGTGACTCTCGTGGCTTTTTGGCATCATGCACCTTCACGTTCAACCTCAAAACAAGAGCCCCTCCAGCCAGCAGAGTTTTATCCAGATCTAGAAGCCCAGCCTTTGAAACACATCAGAAAGGGCTTTCATCAAACAATCCGAGCAAACAGTGTGGTTTTATTCCTCTGTTCTTCAAGCTGTGAAACTTGTAAGGAAGCGAACACAGAGTCGGCAGACACAGGCATGAGGCCTCTCACTCCAGGACCCATCGGATGATAACTTTCATTCCTCCCTCTAGCTCTTGGAGGCAAACCTCGTGCATATGTTAAAAGTTGTTGTGTGGAAGTCATGGATCACAGAGCACCAAACAGGAAGGAAGAGGCTTAACATAAGCAAAACTTAGAGGCAAAGCAGATGCTATGAAATCTTTAGCCCTAACCCTGAGAATCTTCTGAAAACAGCACGCAGACAGCAAGTTGAGGTTGCTTTGGATAGCTTAGACGGATTAAGGCAAGAAATAATTAGAGATCACAGAACTGAGTTTGAATCGGGTTCTACTATGGATTAGCTGTGTTAGCTTGAAAAACTTCCTTGACTCATCTCATCTGTGAAATGGCAGTAATAATAGAAATGTAATCTTTTAATTCACTCATTTAATAAATACGAACTGTGCATATTTGGAGAGCATCTCGCCCTGTGCACTTCACTGAAAACAAGGACTTGGTTCGGGCCACCACGTATCCTCTGTGCCTAGAACAGTGTGTAACACATGGAGAGGCCTCGAAAATGTTGCTGAATGATATTATATCATATAGTAGGAAAAGCAGACTTCCTTGGTTTTCAATCCAGCTCCTCCTCTTAGCTGCGTGACCTCAGAGCAAGTGACTTTGCCCCTCTGTGCCTCCGTTTTCTCACCTATGTAATGGGATGCTAGGAATGGCGTCTACGTCATTTGAGTTGTTTGAAGATTACCATATACGAACTACTTTGAACGGTCTGTCACTGTGCTCAAAATACCAGTTGCTTTTAAAATGATGATGACTATTATTAAATTATTTATTAATTATTAGTTATTACTACTCATAAAGAGTTGCTACTATTATTATCCAGCTTCTGGGATAGGTACTAGGGATATAAAAATAAAAGAGACTTGACTCCTGTCCTCGATGAGTTTTACTGGAGGACCAACTAGTCAGCAAAACTGCCCGTTATGGCACAGATACCATATTAGTGCAACAACAGGTGACCATGGAAGTCAAAGCAAGTGCTTCACCATACAGCCTGTGGGATCAGTGAGTACTCCCTAGAGAGACTGGCATATGTGTCCTAAACCAGTTTCCAACACTAAACCCTCCCACCTAATAGAAGGAAACCTGTTTATAAGTCATCAGAAATCATTGCTAGAATTTTCAGGTGAATCGCAGGACATGTGTGTCGATGTTGTTCCCTTTCTCTTCCTTGAATTCACCTCCTGTGATTCTTACTTTATGATGTCAGGTGGAGTGCTGAAGACTACCTTGGCGAGATGCCTTCTTTGTTCCTCCACAGACCAAGCCCTGGCACAGTGACTCTCAAATTGTGTTCCAGGGGACCCTGGGGCTCTACAGACATCCCATGGGCACAGCCTCCTCTAAGACACAGGAAAACCAGGCAACGAAAAGCTGACCAGAACCTCCATCTTGCACTGACCATAAATATGAGACTTTGTGCATGATTTCTTTGGAAAAAGAGCACTCCCCTGTGAAAGTTAATAATAATTTTTACAAGTTCAAAATCCACTGCTTTAGAGATTCTTTTAAGAAACATCTTATCAGGGGAAAAAAAACCCTCAAAAAACAAGGTTCTCTGCTCCCAGGAAAGGCAAATGCTTGCTTGGCAAAAAGATTTTGATAGGCTTCTAAACAAGGAATTCTCTCCCTGGCTCATTTCCCAGTTTACCGTGGAGACTCAAGCAAGATATTTCTTGTTAATGCGCTACTGGAGGAAACATGGTCCAGTGAATAAAACATGAAATTTAGTGAATGGTGAAATGTTACAAATCCTCGTGAAGGATTGATTCATGATTTTTTACTTGGCTTTGAAGTCGATCACATATTCCAAACAATGAACAGAAGTGCATATAAACAAATTGTAGTTACAGTTCCATCTATATTAAGAAAAAAAACGTGGACCTATCCAGTGACTCTATGTCATTTGTATCATTTTGTATGTCCAAGCTATTTTCCATGTCTTTGAAAGCTTGGAGAGTCGTTAAGTGACAAGGGATGTCAGGAGTCTCCGCCCTCACTGCTCTATAACAAATTAATGTGCTACAAACCTGAAATACTCCCAAAGCCTGTCAGACTTAAATACCTATACCATAAACACAGAGATACACCTTATTAATAAAAACCATGTAACAAATACTTTCCATTACAGTTTAATTTCATTTAATAATATGTGGGTTAGCACTATCACCTCTCAGGTTATTCTAATAATTTAAGCATGTACAAGAAAAAAGAAATAATACATGGTGACTGTATATACTATATACTTGACATTTTACATATAGCTGACCTATTAGGGTGCAATCATTTGTTGAATTGATGAATAAATCCTTACCATCACCCAGCTCTCTCTTTATAGTTGAGAACACAAGTTCAAGATTTCCTAGTGTTCCAGGTCCAGTAGGAGCCAGGACTGAAACTCAGTTTGTCTGCTGGGATGCGTATATTCTATTCAATACAGATAGAGTATTGGTATACCCTATCAGGGTAACTGGTATAATAATTATTGTATCGCCTATCTGTGATGAGTTGAATTGTGTCCCCCTAAATTCCTGTGTTGGAGTCCTAATGCCCAGAACCTCAGAATGTGACCTTATTTGGGGATAGGGCCTTTACAGATGTAATCGAGTTAAAATGAGGTAATTGGGCTGGGCCCTACTCCCATATGACTGGTGTCCTTAGAAGAAGGGGAAATGTAGAAACAGACATGCACAGAGGGGGGAATACCATGTGAAGATGAAAGCAGTGACCAAGATGTTGCTTCTGGAGACCAAGGAATGCCAGAGATTACCAGCAAACCACCAGGAGCTAGGCAAGACCATGGAACAGATTTCGTCTCACAGCCTCAGAAGGAGCCAAGCCTGAGCACACAACTTCACCTTGGACTTACAGCCACCGGAACTGCAAGACAAAAGTTTTCTGTTGCTTAAGCCACCCAGGTTGTGGTACTTTGTTACCGCAGCTATAGGGAAGTCATACCCCACTACTTTCAGAGAACTGGGCATTGCGTTAGCAGGCTTTTCCCAATCCCTGAAGTTGACCATTGTTGAAATGGAAAGTCTAGAGTGTTGTCATTCTTTAGAGTGTCCCCTGATCTTTTACTCCCCTGTGGAAATTGCTGGTTGTTATGTGTGCTCATGATTGCATATCTGTTAGGAATATAGCCAACTAACTATTGCACCTACCAGCTTCTATCCAATCATCACACTTTGAAAGAGGCCCTATGAAAATGTACATTGAAGTCACCCTGGACACTAAGCACAAGCTGAAAAATAGAAGAAAATTTTTTTCCCAAATGATAAAGGGTCCTCCTTTTGAAGATTTCTAATTAGACAGTTTTGAAAGACAGGCAATTGGAAAGTGGGTGCTGGGGTCCAGGAGGTACAGCATGTTTGTCCCATTGTGATCAGTACAGATCCAGGTTAAGAATGGAGGGTCTCTGACCCGTTGTAAGAGTCAGAGTAGGTTGACTTATCCCCATTCATTAACCAAGGATGCCATTTAGCAGGAGAAGGTTTTGTGCAGAGCACACCAAGATGGCACCCCTACCTGGGTGCATATGTTCGCCCTCATTTTCTGCTTGAATGGGCTTGCATGTGCTCAAGTCCCTGCGTTGGTCATTGAAAGCCACTGATGGCTGACTCTGCTGAAGGACGAGCATTAACACAGCTGAGATATTTTTCTGGCACAGGATCACACAATTGTGTCTTTTTAAAAATTTTTACAGAACTTTCCTTCATAAAGAGTCAAATACACCAAAATGAATTCTAAGTGAAGTAGAAGTTAAATGTGAAAACAAAAACATGTATTGAAACTAGGAGAAGAAAAAAAAAGGGCACCAAATATTTTCCTGATCTAGAAAAGGGAAAAATATTTTATCAGCAAAAATAGAGGAAGGAAGGGAGGAAGGAAGGAAGGAAGGAAGGAAGGAAGGAAGGAAGGAAGGAAGGGAGGAATCAGTAAATTTTACTACTTGAAAATATAAAACTGCTGTGCCTCAAATAAAAATTAAAAGGTAAACAGCAATGCATGGGGAAGTATTTGCAAAATATGTCTGTGGGCGTAGGTCTTATTATGTGAAGTTTTTATATATAAAAAAATAAAATATAAATGCCCCAATTAACAAAATGAACAAAAGACATGAACAAACTCAGTTCACCAGAGAAGAAATACAAATGTCCCACAACACACAAAAAAATAGGCAAATAATAGAAAAAAAAATTAAAATGGTTAATTGACCCTGACCCAGGACCACTGTTGGTACAGTGTGCTAACATAGACCCTTTCATATACTACTGAAGGGAATGAAAGTCAGTACTATCTGCAAAGAGCGATTCATGCTTGTTTCAAGAGCTTCAAAATGTGCACACTCTTTGATCCAAGAACACATTAAAGAAATTAATACTCTACAAATATTGACATACACAGATACTTATCATAGGGTGCCTTGTCACCCACACAAAAAGAAAGTGCCTACTGTCAGGGGTGTGGTTGAAGAAATGGTGGTGCACAGCTCTCGGCAGGCTCTGCTTCCTGTGCCTGCTCGGTGTTCCCTGCGCCTCGCAGCTCCTGCTAACTCATCACTTCTGCTGACTCGTTCTTATTTCCGCTCACCTCTGGCCTCACCTGACCTCCTTCTTCTCTACTTCAGACTCATTTTTGATCATCTCGGTTTCTGTCCCTACAATCAAATATCTGATTCTATCTCTACCTCCAAATGGAAACTCCTAAGAGAGAGGATCTCACTCATCAGGCCCATTTACCACCTTCTCCGGGAAGAGGTCAGGAGGGCAGCAGGGAAGAGCTGTGGGGCATCACCTAGCCCAGAGCACAGCTGCCCTGTCCAGCAAGAGTCCTTGATGAGCAGGCTGTAAGCCTGGTGGGTGTCCTCTTGGTCTCTCTACCACTGCTCCACTGCCTGTGTGTGCTCACATCAAAGTAATGCCCCACCAAACTCAAATAGCTGCTCTGCTTCTTTCCTGTGTTCATTGTACTTAGAAGGGTAGGGACCATGATTTGTTTGATTTGGTAACCCCAGTACCTATTATGATGCCTGGCATTCAATGAGTGCTTGTTGAATGATGGAGCTGCTGTAAGAAAAACTGGAAATAATGAGGGTCTAGCACCTGGCGTGGTGCCTGGCATGAGGTAGCTGCTCAACAAATGCTCATTCCCTGCCTCCTCCCCTTCTCATTCTCCCAAATCCCGTTCCTCCTTTGTTCATGCAGGCTTTGCTGCACTAAATGGTCTCCAGACAAGAGCTACTCGCTAAACGCAGAGCCGTAAGACATTTATGTTATCATGAGATTCATTAACTGAGATAAATAACCCTACCCTGAATGCTTAGGGTGGTTCGGCTGATGCTAAATTCAAAAAAAACAAAACAACAAAAAAAAAAACCCTCCTAAACTTTGATCTTACCTTTGTATTAATTTGACTGTTTGGGTTGTTTGTTTGTTTTTTACTCTCTTCATGCATTTGAAAGCTGAGCAGATATAGAGAGAGAAAGGCTAAATCACTGAGCACCAGACAGCAATGTTCTGTCCACTTGCCTTTAACAGACACTTAAGAGTCAATAAAACTTTGTGTTTTCAGAAAACACTGCCTCTCTGGGCATGGAGTGGGAAGGAACAGTTCTGACGGCTACGAGGTAGTCTAGGGAGGAGATGGAGCCCGGGGATCCAGACTGCCTAGTTCCAAAGACTTAGTCTTGCCACTTGTTAGCAGTGTGACGTTGAGAAAGTAGCTTGACCTCTCTATACATCAGTTTCTCCATCTGTCAAATGGGATAATAATAGTTGAATCTTAGGGTTGTTGTAAGGGTTAAGTAAATGAGCATTTGCCCATGCCTGCTATATAATAAGAACATATAAATATTTGCTCTTATTATTGAGGAACTAATAGGTACAAAGCAGTCTCACAAACATGCTCTCTTGATCATAAAAATACTGAGAAATGGAAGGTGGTGTTTCACCCCATGACAAAGAAACTAAGCCCTGTGTCCAAGATTTTAAAACCACCTCTGCTGCTCTATCTGAGTGAGTGTCACCAGGGACCACATTCAACTGCCATGTACTCCTGAAGCTTTGCTAGTGGCTGACGGCCTATGCTGTCGACATTCTGTTCAATACTTTAAATACCACCACCCCTGATGGCCCCCATCAATTTTTCATGCCCCGGGTCACACTGTAATTCCATTCTGAAAAGAAAACACTGTTTCTGACCTGTTTGGCAAGTGTGCAAACATGTTTGACTCCTTTCAGAATGTTCCTATGTGTCTGACGCTCATCTACTGGGTAGCAATTTGGGATCATTTCTTCCTCCGTGGAGTATGTTGCTAGATTGCTGACTCCCACCAGCTCCTCTTATTGCCGCTCCTTAACTGTGGCTGTCAGAAAGGAGAGCAACTCTTCACAGATGTAGGGGAGTGCTCAGCTGCAAGCTGATTTAATTGCGATGTTCTTCTAGCTCAGCCCACTGAGATGTTTGTATATTCCACTGTGACATCATCGTGACTTATCTTAGCTGACTGTCTACTCTAAACCTTGGGTTGCTCCCTGTGGCTCAGCAGTGAATCATTTTCTCCCTATATATTATGACTGTAGCTTTTGTTACTTCCTGAATAATGGAAGAGTCATGCACAGAGAGGAACACTTAGCAAGCACACATCAATAATTGTCCAGTGAGGATATGTAATGGTGGAGGGGGTGTTAAGTAGGAAAGCAGACAAGATAAGATGTGAGATGTTGTGAGGGAGCTCCAGAGATCTCCCTCACCCTCACCGCACTGTCGTTTAGTGTGTGCCAGACACACTAAGCTTGCATTAAGTGGTGGTTGAGAGCTCAAAGGCGAGTTGGGGAAGCTGGGTTTAGGGTCTGCCAGTTGACCCCTGTGTGTTTCTGGTAAGTTACTTAACCTCGCTGGGCTTCAGTTTTCTCACTGGAAAAATTAATTCACTCATTAGCCATCCATACATTTTTCTTGAGTGTATCTTTCAGAACTATTTTAGTTTACCAGGACTACCGTAACAAGGTACCACCAACTGGGGCTGCTTTGAAAATGGAAATCTATTGTCTCACAGTTCTGGAGGCTGGAAGTCCAAAATCAAGGTGTCAGCAAGATAGTTTCCTCCTGAGGACGGTGAGGGAAGGGTGTGACTAGACCTCCCTCCTTGGCTTATTGATGGCCACCTTCTCCCTGTGACTCTTTACATTGTCTTCCTCCTATGTTTATACCTTTCCCTTCACATAACATTATTCTCATAAGGACACCAGTCATATTGGATCAGCAGCCCACCCCATTGCAACTCATCTTAACTTACTACATCTGAAATGACCCTCTTTCCAAATAAGGTCACATTCTGAAGTAATGAGGGTTACTACTTCAACATATGAATTGGGGGGGAGGGGTACACGATTCAACCCATAACAAGTTCCTACTGTGTCCTGAGCACTATTCTGTTGTTGAGGATATAGCAGTGGACAAGAAGACAAAAATGCCTGCCTTCATTGAGCTTACATCCTAGTAGAGAAAGACAGACAAACAAATTGAGTCAATAAATTATACAGCATGTTGAAGGGCGATAAAATGCTTTAGAAAAAAGTAAAGCAGAAAGAGGTTGGGCGGCAAAGAATTCTGGTATATGGGAGTCGATTTTAAATAGGGTGGGTCTAGGAAAGCCTCGGGGAAGAGATTCATTTCTATAGTCACGAAGGGAGTGAGGGAGCAACCCATGGAGATAGCTGGGGGGTGGGAGATGGCTGGAGTGGGCGTGGTCCAGGCAGAGGAAACAGAAAATGCAAGGTCCTAGAGGCAGGGGCAGCCTGGAGCAATCCGCGGACAGCAGAGAGGCCGATGTGGCTGGAGCTGGTCAACAAGGGAGTAGCGGTAGGGAAGGGGGTCAGAAAAATAAAGGCAAGGGTGAGAATAAGGGTGGGGGTGGGATACCAAGGCTCCTGTGCACTACGGCACAGACTGTCTTTGGCCTTTACTCTGAAAGAACCGGGGAGAGGCTGGAGGAATCGAGTGGAGAAGTGATTGCCAAGGATTTTGATTTGGCCTATAAGAGAAAGGGAGCAAGAAGAGATGACCTCATGGATTTGACCTGAGCAACTGGTCAGGTGGATATAACCCTAACTGGCATGAGGAAGACCACAAGAAGGGCAGATTCGGGGTGGAAATCAAGGGTCGGTTTTTAAGTTGCAGAGGCCCCCGTGACAACCAAGTGGGCTGGAGGCACACATTGAGGAAATGTCAGCATGTTGACAGTCTCTCTGGCCGTGTGCCTGTACAAGATCACCAGAGTGAGAAAAGAAGTAGACCAAGGGCTGCACCTTGGGGCATCTAATGTTTAGAGGTCAGAGGTATGAGGAGGAATCGGCAAAGGAGACAGAGAAGGAGAGGCCAGAGAAGTAAGAGGAACACAAGGAGAGTGCGGTTCTGAAAATCAAGGGGGAGGATCTCAGGTCAGAGCTAGGAACTGGATTTAGCAAGACATTTAGAAGTCATTGGTGACTTTGACATATCAGTAGAGGGTAGAATAAGCTAATGAGAGAATTGGGGACAAAAGCACGGACTTGGAGAGTTTGGCTGTTGAAGGGGACCAACGTGGGTGGGACTAGAGTCAGATATTTCATACTCAAGCGCCTTAGAGGGCCAGGCAGATGATATCAATCAGTGAAGACGTATTTCACGATAGGGTATGATGCAGAGTGTGGAAACCTAAAGAGAAAATAAAGGTCTGGCCTATGGGTAGTCTAATAGAAACAGAAACAAATGATAATATGTCAAATAAAGCGTTTCTCAAAGCTGCCAGTTGGTGATGCCTGCACTAAATGACCTCTGAGGGCCCTTCCAGCCTAAGGGTCTACAAACCCAAGCCATGAGGAAAAATCAAGTCCAGGTGATGTAATGTTGAGCCCCTGAGCTAGAAGTTGCCTTGCTTCTTTCTGAACTGGAGTTAAGCATTTGTGGTGATTCCCCCGGGGGTTTTGTGATAGAATCCCTTTTCTTCTTCATCTGCTTGTAAAACCTGGAAGCCAGAAAATAGAGATGTCCATCCATGGAGCAGAGTTCTATATTCTAGGCACTGTGTTACCTACCATAACATTTGAGACCATCCCTGGATAGATTGAGGCCATCTTAGACAGAGAGGTAGGCAGACACATGGTGCTGGGGGGAGGACACACCACACCCAGGCTAGGGGAGCCGGATCAGGAAGGCGTAAAGAAAAAAGATGATGATGCTTGGTTGGGCTGAATGGTGAAGGATTAATTGGAGTCAGCACCTGAAGAGGGGAGGGTGTCAGGCAGTTAGCGTGTTCCCCGGGCCGCTACCGCAAGCTCGAGCGAGCATGGTGCTCAGAACAGTGGTGAAGAACAGACATTCAGCTGCCTGACTGCCTCAGTTCATAACCTCAGTGACTTTGAGTAGCACACTTCTTAACCTCCCTGCCTTTAAGTTTCTCTAAAATGGATATTATAATGGTGCCTACTTAGTAGGGCTCAAAGTGTACCCAGTACGGAGTAAGTGCTATGTGTTTGCCGTTATGATCAGGAAAAGCTTTTAGGAGGAGGTAACGTGTCAAGGAAAAGCAGTGTCCCAGGCAGAGAACTGGTGGAAGGATGTGGAAGGTCGAGAGAGCCCCACAGGCAAAGGCATCAGGTCATGGCATCCCTGCGGGGGCATCGAAGGATTCAAGTGAAGAGCGGCCAGAGTTGAGGCTAGAGAGGAAGATAAAGTCAGGATCACATGCTTCTTTCTTCCTTTGCTGGTAAGAAACGACTTAGGCAGGAAGAACTTCAGAGTTAGGTCTGACCATGCCATTGTTTGGGGGTGGGTAGGAAGTAGAGGAGCTGCTTTTCTAAAGCAATAACCAGAACCAGCCAACCCGGGGGCCATAGAACAGACTTGTGACCGCATCAGTTTCACGCACATAAGACTGTAGGAAGCATTAAGGAGAATTATCATTTGGCATGAATCCAGTGGCTCTCTGACCCTGGATAAACTGCTCTCTTCTCAAAGGACTGCAATCCTGAAATTGATTATAGTCCAGGGTAGTGCATTAATTTCTTACAACAAAAGTCATCCAACCCAGTCCCCGCACCTCCTAAGGAATTACACACTACACTTTCACTCAGTAAATATCTGGGGAAAGATTTGTGCTCATGATCTCAACACATAGGTTCGTTTCTTGGGGCAGTACAGTTTATATTATAGCCAGTACATCCAAACCTCCTCAGGCTGGGTAGTGCTTTCTTTAGATCTCTGAAGACCTTGGAATCACAATCAGTTTCATCATCTTGACTCTTTGGTTCTTCAAGTACAGTGATAGCTCTTCCTCACAGAGGTATAAATCTGTTTTTTCACCCCAGAATCAAGCAGTAAACAGTGTGTAAACCAAGGGAGACCTTGGCAAGGATCTTGTCATTAATATTAAGTTCATCAGTAAGATATCACAGTTAAAAGAAAATCTACTGCAGGGTTTCAGCTCCAGATGGTGGTGATGGGGTGTCGCTGAAATCCCGTAGCCCTTCTTCAATTCTCCATATGTTGAGAGAGAGCTCGTGCAGACATCTCCATAAATGTTACCTCTGTGTCTTAAGACATCTGCCAGGATCCTGCCTCACCATCCTCTGTGATTTTCAGATTTGGCTCCTTCAAGGACTAGAACGCTTCCTTGTGATATCTCCAGATCCCATATTGGCACCACTCCATTGGAGATTATTGGATCCATGATAAACAAAGCCACGCTGAAGTCAGAAATATTGGACTAATTGGCTGTAGATTGCTTCTCTTGTGTCAATGAAGGCATTTGGAATGTTGTTGGCTTCATCGATTGTTGATTCTGTTTTACTGTTTGATCATCACATTCATACTGACTTTAAATGCACTGTTTAAAACAAGTTTCTACAAATTTATTAAAATCCACTGGATTCTTTCCTCTGCTGATTTACGCATTGGCTTTTAAGTCTGGTAATTTGCAGTAACACTATTTCTGATGTTTTCCATCTCCTTCATCTCCTAATTAAAGTACGATTTACACTCTCCTGAACTCTCAGCATGTTCTCCATGTTTCCTCCTGAAGCCGGTTCTGTTTCCTCTGCTCTTTTGGGATTCTGATGGTTAAACGCGTCTGAGGTGCCAACAGGCTATATCTCTTGCTCTTTTGTAATTCTGTTCCATTTCCTCTTTTTGTTTATGGTTTGAATATCATTATTAACAAGAACAAATATTTTTAAATGTCCATTCTATGTGGATGATGTTATGCTAAGTAAAATGAAGACATACAGAATGGGGAAATCACTACGTATGTACTCTATGCGTGTGTCAAAGTTTACTTCATTTTCTTAGTCTCTCTTATCTTATTTGAAGCAAACCTTTATTTCCTTTTAGCCCCCCTCCTTTTGAATTTTAAATGCTTTTTTTGTGTGTATGTGTGTGGTTTTCCTGATAGAACCTTGTTCAAAAATTACAGATAGGCACAGAGTCTATCAAGAAAAGAGTTAAAAACCTCTACCTTCCCAGCTAACTGTGGCCCACAGGCTGCTAATTAGTTTGATGGATCAGCACCTGGTCTGGTTATGAATGCTCAGAAGCCCATTGGCTGCTGGCAGCTGATTCCCGACTCCCTGAGGTTTGGAGATGTATCAACCTGAGCAGAGAGAGCTGGCACTTGCTTAAAGGGTAGTTGTAGCCAATTATTCATGCACTCCTTTGGAGTTGACTTGGCTGAAGGAAGAACCATGCTTTTAGATACATTCGAGTCAGCCTTTTCTTGCACAATAGGCTGCATCTACCAGGCACATTGTTCCTTTGGGTGCCACTGCAGTGCAATGACTAATATTGGTACAGTCCTACAATTATTTAAGGGATGACTGAGTTATACTATATATTTATTCTTATGTTCTTGTTCTTTCTCTGCTTATTCAAAAAGAACACTTTTTATTGTCTAGCACTGTTTTCAAAGTCAATTTGTCATTCTTCTGATTTCACTGGGGTTTTAGAACATACATGTTTGAGTAACACTTAGTTTATACAAAACCATAACTCTAGACAGCCTGCTGAAGTCTCACTGACCAGGAGGCATTAAATATTGGGCATAGATTTGTATCTCTGCTTTGCCTCTTAGTAGCTGTGTGACCCTAGGCAAGTATCTTGGCCTCTCTGAGCCTCAGGTACCTTCTCTGTAAACAGGACCAACTAATTTCTAGGTCAAACGGTCATGAAATGTTAATAAAAAGTCATATTAGTTTCCTTCCTGTAGTCGTTACTGCTGTCATGGATCAGCCCTCAACCTTTGAGTGCCCACTGTGTGCAGAGCCAGGTGGTGGGGCTGGTGGGAAAACACAAACTAAGGAGAACAAACATAGCTAACTGTCATGCCCACCCAAAATGCCTGGCCTGAACAAAAAGTGAGATCATTCAGAGGAAACAATCAAAGAATAATGTTACAGCCCCGCATCAGCTCTACACTCACTTTCTGGCACATCCTTCCACCCATGCTGCCTTTTTTTTTTTTTTAAATAAACGTGTTTATTGATTTTAGAGAAAGAGGAAGGGGGAGAGAGAAAAACATTGATGTGAAAGAGAAACATCAATTGGTTGCCTCCCACACCCCAACAGGAGACCAAACCTGCAACCCAGGCATGTGCCTTGACTGGGGATTGAACCCCCAATATTTTGGTATCAGGACAATGCTCCGACCAACTAAGCACATGGGCCAGGGCATCTTGCTGCTTCTTTTCATTTGTACCAACATGGATGCAAACCTCAATACCTCTTGGAGATTCCCTTCTCCTCCCCACCCTATCCCCATTAATCTAATCCCATGCAAACGCATTAGTCAGTCCTTTTGTCTTTATCAAGAATTTTGTGAAGATGGGGAGGTGGGGTGTTTACAGCATAAGCCCAGCACGACTTGTCTAAAGCCCATTCAGTACTTCTGTTCTCTAAAAGGCATGTGACCACTAGCATCCACCTTCCCCACTATGCGTTTGCCCCCAGTGATTCCTCTTTCTTTACCACCTTCCTCCTGGCAACAATGCGAACTCCTCTCCTTGTCACAAGTGCAAAAGTTGAGCAACTTCTTCAGTCATTTGAGTGTGTCCATGGGGGCGGGAGGGCTGTCTTCACCCTTCTCTTCACGCAGCTTATCAAAACATTTCTTCCAAACAATCACAGTGCTAGAGCAATGCAGGCGAACAAAATTGTCTCCATCCGTCTGTACACACATCACCTTAATTCTCACGATATCCTTGTGAAGGGAGCGTTACTGGACCAATTTTACAGAGGAGAAAACAAAATCAGAGAAGTTAGGGAAGCACCCAACAAACAAGTGCTACCTTGCACATGAGTTGCGAAGACTAAACAGGATGACCTATTGGTAGGCGATTGCCCCCGTGCAAGTCACGGAGGAGGCAGTGGTGGCCTCCCCCAGCAGGAGCAATAATAGCAGAAGATGTAATAGTAGTGACGTTCTTGTCCTATCTAGGTTGCTTGGCTGTCATAATGAATGTCAATGAGAGGGCCGGCTACACAGTTTGCAGGGCCCGGTACTAAACGAAATCGTGGGGCCTAGCCAGGGACAGGGGACAGCATTCCCACAGCCCCACCACCCCAACCTATGGCAGACAAGTGACCACCCCCACCAAAGGATAACAGCCTGTAAGCCAAAATGTGCTGTGAGTGAGAAGTTTTTGCCAAGTCACCCACCATGTCACCCATCAAACGCCATCAATTGCAGGTTAAGGCAGGGGTGGCTATTGCCTCACCTACCCCCAAAAGCCACAGGGTGCCAACCCCCGCCGCCACCACCACCACCACTAGGAGAGGGAGGAGGGTAAGGGCTGAGTGAAGGCAAGCCCCACCCCCACCCCCGCCCCGTCCGTGCCACCCGATTGCTACCCCAGGCACAGGGTAACAGTGGTTGTGGGGGAAGCCAGAGAGCGGGGTGCAAGCAGAGCCCTGGGCAGCAAGAGGTAGGGGAGCAGACAGCCAAAAACTCATACCAAGAAAGCAGGACCGCATGTGAGCCGAGGGTCGAAGCTCCAGCACATACCCCGCCGTCCCATCAGACTTCACTTACAAAATATAATTTTGAAGTTAAAATTATTTAGAAGTACAAGTGTGCAACTGCAGAGCATTGCAAACCAAGCGTGGGGCCCTTCTGAGAGCCCAACCCTGTGGGATAGCACTAATCACGTGCCCGTGAAGCCAGCCAGCCCTGATCAACAGCGAATATGCAAATGCTTCAAAAACTTTTAATGCTCCTTAAATGTGAAGCCTATTGTTGTAATCACCGTAATCACACACTCTAGCAACTCTGTTGGGCATTTGCTTAGTAACTCCAGATTTGCAAGGGCAAAGGCGAATTCTGATACATTTGCTTTCACCCCAGGGAGGAAAATGTCCCCAGCTCCTTCAGCTGATGGTGGTCACGTGTTCTGAGTGATTGCACGAAACCAGCGTTTTCAGGAAACATTCTCGCCCTTCCCAGGAATCTGCCTTGAAACAGTTATGTCAAGGAAGAGACCCCAAGTCCTCCTCAGATCAGAATTGTGGGTGCTCCTTTCTAAGCAAGAAAACAGAACTCCTAGCCGGTAGCTTCCCACTGCATCTGCTCTCCCCATCTGCCACCCCAGGCCCCCAGGAACATGGCGTTCTCTGTCACACCCTTCCATCAACTCGGAACTTGAAAATCAGGAATGTCCCAGTGCCTTGGGTCATTCTTTGGTCCTGTGGGTGCTGGGCTGCAGCCCCCACACATAGATTCGATTCCACATGTTTCAATATAACAGATCTGCAGGGGTACTTTTGATAAGAGCACCTAGTGATTCAGAATAAAGCAGTTACTACACAGCTTCTTTGTCGACATCATAATTAGGAAAAGTAGCTGAGAGAAAACACAGGTTAGAATATTCTCATCCTCCAGACCCTGTAGCCATTTAGAGCAAAGCAGTAATTTATTAAATGACAACCTAATGGCCTGAAAGAGTTAACATGGCTTCCTACTTTCTGTCTACCCAGAGAGTCACTGCTGCCCTAGGGGTATGGCAGTTCATCCTATCCTAGGTCCTGACTGAGCCTGTAGACCTGGCAGGTAGAGTGGATTGTCACAGCACTGCACTGTAGACCCCACCCTAGTGTTGCCCACAGAGGGAGTGGGCTAAAGGTCCTGGAGGAGCATCCCCTCCCCTCCCCCACCCTCCACTCCTACCTCCCTCTTCCCTGGGGCCTTCCTCCTGTGAGCCAGCGAGGGTGGCAGCCGGGCATGCATCAGGCCGGGCATGGCTCTGCCAGGGAGTGTTTCAGGGCAGAGCTGTTCTCACTGTTCTGACAAAGCCCCCCTTCACTGCAGTTTTCTTTGGGCAGCAGCTGCACTGTCATTGGGAAAGACATGAGACTGGGATTAGGGGTTTTAAATTCCAGCCATGGTTCTGGTACCAACTAGCTGTGTGACCTTGAGCAAGACGGCGAACCTCTCAGGGACTCGGTTTCCTCATCCATAAAATAGGAACAATATCGCAATACCAACCTCTCCGGGTTGTTGTTTTGAGGATTAACTGAGATAACATTTGAATATATTTTGTCAACGAGGCAATAGCTAATAATTCCAGGCAGGACTGGGTCTGGAACCACAAAAGCAATCCCTGGAACCCCTCAGCCTCTCTCTCCATAGCTCTGCTCTGCTTCCTCTGCACTGGACCCTGGGGCAGACCCTCCACAGAGCGAGGCCCTCGGCCGTTCCAGGCACCAACTCAGCACTCTGGCAACCAGACTCTCCGTGAACACAGAGGACGTCTTTCCCAATAGCTCCAACAGAGTCCTGGTCCTGACCCTCCCTGAACAAACCGCTGTGATGGAGCGATGGAAATCTCTGCCTGGCCAGTGGATCATGGGTCCCCTGGCCATGATCCAGTCTAGAAAATTCTAGAATTTTCTAGGATTTCATGGCAGAGAACTGGAAAGTGGGTCCCCAATGAAAAATCAGACTATTGGTAGTAGGAGTAAAGGGGTTGGGTGCTGAGCAGGAAAAAAGTGGTTGGGATCAACCACAACTTCCTATCCTAAGATTCATTTATTCCAACCCAAAATTATTTTTAGTATTTATTATGCAATTCTTTCTTCCTTTGTCCGTCTGGTATTTTAAACACCCTTGATGTGTATTGCTGGAGAATTAGTATAATGATATATAGATATAGATATAGATATATAGATATAGATATATATATATATACACATACATACATCAAATTGTCGTCAAATGATAGGCTACCTTGTCCTCCATGATATTCTATGGAGAAAAAGCAAACCTTTTTTATGAGTCTACAAGACAAAAAAAAAGTTACTTTCCACTCATTTACACAGCTGACAAGCGCACTGGAAGGTGCTATGGGTAGGAACTCTGTTATTTAGTTTGGTTGATAAGATGGTGTAGCCTATTGCTTCTAAAGGCTTATGAATTAATGTGAGGGTACACTGAATTCTCTTGATGAATAATTATTGCGATCCACAAACTGAGAATCTTTTTACATGGGTGCACCCATTCAACCCTTAAAGAACAATCACCCCTATTTTACTGATGCAGAAACTGAGGCACAGCAACTCACTCAGGGTCTACAACTAGTAAATGAAACAGCCACCCTTGAACCCACATCTGAACCCACAGCCTTTTTCTATACATTATACTACCTCCTTGCGGGCTCTATGTACGAGCCCTTAAAATTCTATAAACTATTTTTTTCCAAACTAAAATCGGATCTCATGGTCTGACTTGTTCAGAGGGGGCCACCCTGGGAAATCTGGAGTGGACAGGCACTGAGTGATACAGGCATCCAGGTCCGGCTACTGGAGCACCCCCTCTCGGGGCTCACCTTGAAAGTTGCCGTGAGTGTTGAGCACAGCTGCTCTGTTGGTTTAAGGTGTTAGAAGGACGAGGTTCTTAGCGCCTGTGCTGTGAGGCTCAAACAAATTCTCAGGGGCTGGTTGTAAGCCAAGACTGCAAGCAAACGTCTTAGCTATGGCTCACTGAAGCTGTGTGTGGCTCAGGACTTGAACACAGTTAACATCCAAAAAAAGTCTGTAGGTCTTAATTCAGAAGATTGGGGCAGAACATTCCTGGCAGATGGGCCTCGGTGTTTATCATTCCCCTTGGATTCCAAGCCTGCTTGCCTTCAGGAAAAAGTGTACGTCCTCTTTGCTCTCTCTGGGTTGTGTTAGCTTGGTAGTTAGATCTGTAAATAGGCCCGTGGCTAATAGGCACTCTACGAGTTGTTTTAAATTTGCAATTCAAATAAAGGAATTATTTCACAGTAAAAGTATGACCATGCAATAAAAATAATAAAATCTGCTGGAATTTGGCCTATGCCTTGCTTGTCCCATTAATGACTGGCAAGCCCTGGGTTTAAGGGAGAACCATACTGTTTCTACGACAGACACACACCAATGGCCACACAAACCTGTTCACTGCTCAGTGCCTTTCCTGATGCCTGACTCTTACAGAGCACCTTAACTCTGTGACCTCACCGTTACAGAGTCTCTCTCTGACTCACGTCCTGTTTCCTCTAACTTTCTAACTACACATACCAGCCCCTATTTTTTTATCTTATTTATTTGTTTGTTTGTTTATTTATTTATTTATATTTGCAAAACTTGAAGGGCTGCTTTCTACATTACTGGAAGGCAAAATTTCACAATATCAAGACCATAAATCCATATTTGTAGTGCTCCTATCTCTAAAATATCTTAGTTTTCAAATACCAGCCAATTAGAAACTTGCTCACATGGTTCAAAAGATATATTTGGTGGGGAGGTTTCCCAACACGTTTCTATCCTAGACAGTGGGCCAGTTATCATCATCCCACAGCGTAAAATTGAAAAGTGGGCGCTGTCCAGGGTGCTGACCCAAAGCTCTTTCACAGTTCTTCACGTGGTTCTAGTCGATGACAGTTCATTCCCAAGCCTTCCAACTACCAGGAATAAGCTGAGAGCAGATCTGTGTCTCTTGCCCTCACCTAAGCTCCATATTATATTCCATCTGCTTTCTACATTGTCTACTAAAATTCAACATGTCCCAAGCCTTCTTTCACTTGTTCAATAAATGTTTAGCTATGCCCATTGGGAGTAAGAAGCTGAACATAAATGGAGCATTACATTTGAACAAGTCCCTGACCTCATGCAGTCATATGGGAAGGTTTATAACTAAACAAGTAATTACCAAAAAAATGATAAGTGCTATATTAGAAGAAACAAAGCTACTGTAAAAACAAAAGAATTTTACTGAGGCCAGTACAGAGCAAGGGATATATACAAACTTTCTTGGAGTAAATTATATGTTAGTTAAAATTCATCTGAGAAACTGGAGTTACCCAGAGAAAGATTTTCACAAAGTGCGAGTCCACCTCTATTCTACCTCCTTAGCCCTCAGCACCCAGCTTTTCAATTTTACACTGTGGGATGATACCTGGCCCACTGTCTAGGATAGAAACGTGTTGGGAAACCTCCCCACCAAATATATCCTTTGAACCATGTGAGCAAGTTTCTAATTGGCTGGTATTTGAAAACTAAGATATTTTAGAGATAGGAGCACTACAAATATGGATTTATGGTCATGATATTGTGAAATTTTGCCTTCCAAATGTTTGACCTCATAGGCATTCAATAAATCTTAGCATAGTGAACCCTGACTGGTGTGGTTCAGTGAGTTGGGCATTGTCCCACAAAGCAAAAGTTTGCTGGTCCAATTCCCAGTCAGGGCACATGCCCAGGCTGTGGGTTCAGGGACCGGTCAAGAGGCAACCGATTGATGTTTCTCTCTCACATCAATGTTTCTCTCCCTCCCTTCCCCTCTCTCTAGCAATAACCAAATGAAATTTTTAAAAAATTCTTAGCATAATGGATTGAAGTATTTTTATATCACTACCTTTTTAAAAAAAAAATCACTACATGGTATGAAGGATTATGGGACAGCTCTTTCTAACAAATACACATACATGCACAGAAACAGATACACAATTTAAAACGTGTACTTTGGAAAAGCTAACTCTAAGTTATCAGAGCTTTAATATAAAGTCAAAATGTTTTTTTCTCTCTCTTACTTCCTCATTACCTTTTAATCCTGTTCATGTCTGAGACTACCTAGCTGGACTCTGCTTACTGTTCTGAGATATTTCCAGAAGATATAATCCTAAAGTACAGAGACAACTTCTATAAGTAGATATGTGCCATGTCTGCTTTTAAATTATGTTTTTAAAAATATATTTTCTTTGCTTAAAAATGATCAAATGTAGAATCCTAAAATAATCTAGCAATGAGACAGGAAAGATGTTTTACTTTAGTGCTCTTAAATATAAAGATATTTTTTCCTCTAAGATTCTCAAAGCAGTTCTCCTAAGTGTTTAATCCTAGTTGGCTTAAAACCAATGGTCTTTGATGAATTTGTATTACATCATGAATCTCATGGTGGTCCATGAAAACTGATCCTTCCGGTGCTAAATTGATGCACTGTCTTCCTCGCCCAGGAAGCAGTCCTCATACTGGATTTGCATAATTCCCCTACATAGCTCCAGAAAGAATAATTAACCCTGTTAACACTTTTCTCTTGTTTTTCTAGAAATTTCACTAAAACATTTATCCCTTCCTGGTTGAGGGTACCAGCCCTGAAGGTATTAAGCTTCTGTTTCCAAACTTTCAGACATTTCTTTTCAGAGAGCTGGGTATGCCTCAATGCTATGAATCTGAGAGGTGTTCAGTAAAAGCTTTTAAAAGACATTTTAGCTAACATTTTTTGGAGTGCTTATTATGTGCCAGATACCACTGTTAATGCCTTACAAAGTGTGTCAGGTAGGGCTCAATGAAAGAAACAGAACCAGTGGGAGATAGATACTAAGAGAGTTATTGCAAGGAATTGGCCTGCATGATTGTGGGACTTGGCTAGGCAAGTCTGAAATCTGTAGGGCAGGCCTTCGGGAAGGGCAGGCTGGAGCTCTTTGTGGGGCTGGGGCTGAAATTCACAGATGAAGTTTGTTTTCCTTCTGGGAAGCCTCAGTTGCGCTCTTAAAGCCTTTCAGCAGATTAAATCAGTTTACCTAGAATAAGCTCCCATAGATAAAGCCAGCTGATTATGGCCTTGCATCACATCTACAAAATACCTTCACAGTAACACCTAGACCAGTGTGTGTTTTTGAGTACCCAGGGACTGTAATGTACCCCCTTGGCCCATCAAAGAGGCCACCACCCATGGGTAATCGCATTTCCTCCTAACCACAACTCGGTGAAGTAGTTTATATTATCATATTTATTTTACAAATTGGAAAGGTGAGGCTCAAAAAAAGTTAGCTCAGTGAAGATCATAAAAGTATTAAGTGCAATTGCCATTTCTCTCTTTGTTTTCTTTATTATTTTTATTTTTATAGTTATAGCTTACATTCAATATTATTTTGTATAGTTTCAGGTGTACAGCATTGTGGTTAGACAATAATATACTTTACAAAATGGTCCCTCTGATATTTCCAGTGCCCACCTGGTACCATTCATAATTATCATAATATTATTAACTATATTTCCTATGCTGTACTTTCTATCCCCGTGACACAAAATTATTAAGTGCCATTTCTTGAACCCACAGGTCTGATTTCACAATTCGGAGTGTAACTCTTGTATATCACTACCTCCAAACCAGTGAATAAATTCTTGTGATTCTATTTCCCTAAATCTATACAAAAGGACTGATATCAGTGTTCTGCGTATCTCTTTCAGAAGTTACTACCATATTTAAACTCTATGAGACTAGAATATTCAACATGATCTTCTGGATAATATTTTAATGCAAAAGAAAAAGGCAGGAAATCGGGGAATCCCAAATGTTAGTCCTTCCTAATATAAAATTGCTGTTCTTAAGCAAGCAGTTTATGTTAGAGAGGGTTGTGTTCTTGACTATCTGTAATGGAATAAGTGCTTTAATTTTCACTGAGGGTGGAGGGAAGTTGGAAATTGGTACTATAAGAGTTTTTTTCTAAATTGTATGATTTTTAAGGAACAATGTGTTACTTAATATAACCAGAGTATTAGAAATAAAATGCAGATACCCTCCAAATTAAAGAACATGAGGGTATTTTAGTCACATTTTAAATAACATAAATTGGAATGTGACTGATTTTTTTAGCAAAAATAAAAAATAAAATTACCGAAGGAAAAAATAATTGTGACATTGAATATTCCAGGGCACCATAGTATCACAGGGTCTGAATAAGTGGCAAGAAGTCATGGTTTTGCTCCTTCCTATAATTCGAGTAGGTCCTTGGGCAAGTGACTTAATCTTTCTATCAACTTCCTTTTCTACAATATGAGGGTTTCAAAATATGATTTCTTATATCTTTTATACTATTCTAGAACATTAAAATGTCTACAATTTCAACTATAAGTAAAGGCTATTTTAGTACCAAAGAGTAAAAAGCCATTCTTTGGTGAACTATTTAATGTTTTTACCCCAACCAGTAGGAGGTTATACTGATAAGACCTCTGTGTTTTAATCCTCATACCTTTAGGTTATCACCACATTTTATTAGTGCTGTGTGGACATGCATCTCCAGGACTGTAGTATTTAATGTGTGGGCTGATTGTGCTGAATTGGAGCATCAGGAGCAGCCACCATGGACAGCGACTTTCCCTCCCCGCTCCCTCAAGTTTTCAGAAGCCAAGCTGAGAGCTATGTTTCCATCATTCTCTAGAGGTGGTGCAGACATAAAGACCCCCAAATAACTCTATAGACCCCCAAATAACTCTAGAGTGCACAGGACTTGGTGCCATACAAGAATGATAGCACGCCTGTTTCTAAAGAGCCTGTCGCTCACCCCTAACGAATGACATCTCTCTGGGATACCCCAGTACGATTGCCGAGGAGCGATGTCCAAAAGAGAGTGATGCCCTTCAGTCATTCGTGTGACTGGGAAACCAAGAAAACACATATTCTGCCTCAAGTCACATGCATTTGGACTGCAGACAGAGAAACAGAATAAATGGCCTGGCTTCCCAACCCGTCTCTGATCACAAAAAACAGAGATATCCAAACATGCTCCAGTCAAGAAGACGGGTCACGTCCAATCTGTTTTTCTCTTTCTATATGTGTAGGACATAAAATGAAAAAGCATGAAGTCATTATGTGAA
This sequence comes from Mormoops blainvillei, assembly GCA_004026545.1. Classification (NCBI taxonomy): domain Eukaryota; kingdom Metazoa; phylum Chordata; class Mammalia; order Chiroptera; family Mormoopidae; genus Mormoops; species Mormoops blainvillei. Next base: position 64,748 of record PVJD01006742.1, on the reverse strand, counting down.
TGAGAAATCATTTCTACGTGGTTAAAAGCTCACATGGAGCCTGACGGGCCCAGGTTTATGTCCTGGTCCTGCACTTTGCTAGTCGGGCGGCTCCGGCATACACTGTTAACCTGAACTTCATGAAAGCAGACGATGACGTGAGTGTGGACAAAACAGTGGACATTTAGTGTTTCTTGTTTAAGGAAGTGAATGTGATCCCATAACTACTAGATGCAGATATAAGCTCCTTTTGTTCATCTGGAAAGTGAGGAGGATAATAAAACTTACTGCATAGAATCGTGAGAATTAAACAATTCACAGATGCCTCACAAACGTTAAAGGGCTCAGTGAAGGTTACCTACTATGCAAGAATTGGTTCACACTTCTATTTTAGTGTCTGATGTTTTGCAGTTGATCAAAATTTCTGTTTTATTTGGTTTTAAGGCAATGAATGTATTGCAGGTTCTTGAATAATGTCCTTCTGTTGTCATGTAGGTAAGATGCCACAGGAATTCACTTGGTGTTCATATCAATTAGCCTACAGTAAAATTGATTGTGTTACATGTCCCTTCACTGCAGGTCCAAGAACCTACCCATAATGTTATGTGAGGATTTAATGTATATTCTCAAAGTTTAGAAGTGAAAGCATCCCTAAAAGACAGGTTATGAGTACTGTTTGGAGTTCATCATGCTATACATTTCCTTAAATACTTTTACTTTAAGTACCTTCGTCCCAATCTATTTTTCACAGACTGTTTGGGTGCTGTTGCCTTGTTTGCAGAGGTTGGTTATCCTCCGTGGAAATCTGTGGTTCTTATCTCAGACTAAGTGGGCAACTCACACGTCTGGATAGAACGTTGAAAATACCAACAAGAACTGAAGTGCGTGGGTTGCTAGACATGTTCATTCAAATATCATGGTGTTAACTATTAGTATGTAAGCCACACATTATATTTATTTGTTTACAGCAAGGAAAAACCACGGGGGTCTTTTTTTAAGGGGAAAGGAAAGCTTTGTCATTTAAAGTCAGATCTGCTTCATTTAATTGGCATAATTTTGAAGTGAACCCTCTGCCAAAGTAAATGTCTACACCTGAGGCAGGGACGAGGGTGTTTGAACCATACCAAAATCTTACTCCACATCTTAACCTTGATCCTCCAAGTCCGTTGGGGGCCAGTCATCCCCTCTGAAAACAACTGGAACGCAGTCGCTCGGGGTGGTGCCACCAGTCCATACGTGTTGAAGATTGCTGTGGCTTCTCTTGCTTGGAGAACTCGGAGCAGCTTGGTTAATAGAAGGAAACTCGAAGCGGCCTCAGGGGTAGGGCAGGACCTGCCTTTTGCCCTCTTCCCACCCCTCCTCTCCCCAGCGGCAGTGGCGGCTGCTGCTGCCACCGCTGCTGCCGCTGCCGCCGAGCTGGTCACCTGCGCGTCTGCGGAGCTGCCCGGCTGCGGCCTCTGCGGCGGCCTGTCGGAGTGCGAGGAGGGGGCGGCGAGGAACGAGATATCCATAGTAACACAGGATGCGCCGGGCGCTAGGCGGGAGTGAGTGCGGGAGGAGGAAGCCCCCGCGCGTCCGCAGCCCGCGGTGCTAGGCGCACCGCAGCCCCCGCGTGCCGTGCCCAGGCCGGCGTCGCTCTCTCAGCCACCCTCCGACTGAGTGGTAAGCCTTCCCGGGCAACTGTGCCGACACCTCCCACCCTCCCCCGCCGCCCGCCCCCGGGAAGCAGCCGCAGAACAATGGAGAGTGCCGCCAGCAGCCCCGGGGACGGCGGACGGGGGAGGACGCGCCGCTGCCTCTGCCGCTGGCGCCGCCGCCTGGGCTGGCGCGCGCTGCGTGGGGCCGGTAGCGTGCGAGGGCGCGCGGAGGGGCGGGTGGGGGAGCGCGGCAGGGGGCGCGCGCGGGGGGCGGGGAGCTCGCGGGGAGAGCCCGGCGCTCGGCGCGGCGCAGCGCGGCGCGTCCAGGCTCGGCGCCTCTCCCGCCCCTGCGTGGCGCGCTCGCCCTCGCCTCGTCGCTCGCATCTGCTGGGGCTCCCAGAAAGATGCTCAGAGGCAACGGCTAGGGGAGCGGAGGTTCCAGCCACATGTCCGCGTCCTCGGGGGCCGGAGCCCGCCAGTCCTCGCGGATCCCGGCTCGCAGCCAGCCCGCAGCCGCTGCCGTCGCTAGTGCCGAGCGGTTCGGGTGAGTAGTGGCGTGGCTGCTGGCGGCGCGGGGCAGGCACGGCTTCCCCCGCGGTCCACGGCCCCGGCTCGCGGAGATGCGGTTGAGAGAAGTGGTGCTGCAGCTGGGGCAGAGGGAAAAAGAGGAAGCCGAGTCGGAAAATACGGGGAGGCTGCGGAAAGCTCTTGTCGGGGCATTTGTTGCAACATAGATTTTTGGTCTCTACTGTGTGGGCTGCCTTTTTTTTTTTTTAATTTTTTTTAACATGATTTGGTTATTGGTTTCCCCTCTCTGGTGGGTGCATTTTCCCTTTCCTTTCCTCCTCTTCTGGGTTGCAAGGAGTTTGAAGCGGTACACTGCCGGATGTCTTGGCAAATGGTTTGACTTTCAGAGTATATATTTTTCAAAGGTCATTTGTCTTCAGCATTAGAAAGCCACGCCAACCCATGTAATTTCCAGGTGCGCTTTGAATCACCTTTCAGGAGTAACAGGAGAATAGAAGCTGGAAGGGTTGGTGTTGAGCGTGCCCTCTCTCCTCGTATTTTTTACGCATTGATTAATCGGAAGGGGGAGTGGGCATGGACTTCCCAGTGCTATGCCTTGAGCAGTAACAGAGCAGCAGAGGCTGCAATTCACCGGTTTCGTGAAGGTCGGGTCAGCATTTCCACTGAAATTCCAATTTCCGTGGTTCTAACTTGGGTGTAATTTTACTCCAGGCTAAAACTTGCCAAAGCCAAAGGAGGTCTTGTTTGTATAAGGAAGCTGCCACCACCGCAGGGTTGTTGTCTTTTTTTTTTTTTAATTTGATTTGTTTTCCTCCAAGAAAACTAGCCGCCTGTAAACACGAGCGCCTAAAACAAATGGGCTGTTCACTTGAAGGCTTTGCATTTTCAGAGGCTGGCCAGGAAGGCTAGTCCTCACAATGATCATTTCTCCTCTAGGAACGACTACGATGTTAGTTTTAGAAGACTAAAAATTCAGTTCTCTTTCTACATATATGCACCTAACGTGTTGTGTTGGTAGATTGGGGGCATATGAACTTTGGGGTCCTTAAGGATACTTAGACACTTAACGAGATTAGTATACTTGTTCTGGGGACTCTTGCATCCAGAAAGACAGAATTAGAGAAAGCAGTGTTGGAAGGGCAACACGAGGAATTCAGGTACAACTTAAGACTTTTCTTAACATTCACATGTTTCCAAGGGAGCTTGTAGTTCTCCTCTTCGGGACTCTTACAATAGGGTAGATTTATGGTGACGTTCAGAGCTTGTTCAGAACTGGAAGGAAAAAAGGCAAGATTAGAAAACCTCTCAGAGGTTCCTTCCAAACCTGTGTTCTTTGTACTCTGCAGATGTGCTTGGGCAGGAAGGTGCTGGTTGGTGTCTGGGTTATTTGAGTCCACAGTGTTCATGGCTCTGTGACAAAATAGGGTGTAATGTTACACCATTGTAAAGGCTTCTTCCAAACTGTTCTGTTCTGTTGGTCCGTCTGTCCTGGGTAGTGCTTGGTGTGATGGCAGTGATCCCCCTGGACTCAGGTGGAGGAGAGAGGAGTACATAGTACAAGCAAAATTAGAACAGATACACACTACCAGGGATCCTTGTAACAGTGTCATACAGATACATTGTTGCAAAGTCTTCTTTTCAACTAAAGAATGTTGGAGGCGTGAGTTAATGTGATGCTGGAAAAAGCAGTGAAGAGTAAGTGCCCCTTGTCCAGGGATGGAAACTTTGTCCTGCAGTTGCTAATTGCCAAAACTTAATTTGACTGCACTGGAGTTACTTTGCTCGATGTACTTATAGTAGAAGCAATTTTATTTTTCTTAATCAGTGACAGTAGATTCAATATAGATTCAAGTATCAGGAAAAAGAGACTCTATATTGTTAAGGTTCTGCTGAGGGCAACCAGAGAGAACAAAGTGTTTTGCCTCTGCTTGAAGATGAAGTCGTCAGTAAAATAATTTTGAAATATAGATACAGCATGCTACAATGTTTAATAAAGTATTTTGGGGTAACTCGTTTTTAACAAAACTGTAAGTGCATTTATTTTGTCAGCAATATAAAATGATAATCACTGTGTAGTTGTTAACAATCTAAAAGTTTGCAGGTTTAATCAAATTCGTATACATGTATTGAATTCTGATACATTTATTGTCTGTTAATTAACTATGTACAGTACAGTGGTCTGACATGTTAAGGAATTGCTTTCTTTAAAATAGTAGTATTTTTAAAGTTATTCTACATATTCTAAATAGGGCATAAATCAGCAGACACTACATTGTAAGGAAAAGTATTCCCAATAATCATTCGTGAAGTTATTATCCTCTTAAATGTTTCCAGATAGATGTTTTCCAATTTATTATCAAGCAATTCTCATTGCATCATTCATTGAATAAGAATATTTGAGCACCATGTGTTTTGAAGCAGGTCTGTCTTTTCTCTAAATGGAAGTCAGATGTGTTCTCTAAATATTATATTGAAATAAATGCTTTGGCATCATCAGTGTCGATAGTATTGGCAGAGTCTTTAGAAACACCAGGTAGGGTATATTGATGTCCCTATTTCTGACCAGATGCTAGTGTCAACATGTGTCACAGTCATACCCATCAAGCCAGTTAATATCCCAGGAGGAAAGAGCAATAAGCAAAATTAATTAGGAGACCTGCTTGATTAAAGTCATTAATGGCCATGAGCAAAATATTTGTATTTCCATAGATATGTTTGATTTTTACACATTTTGTATTTATAGCAGTAACTCAGGTTTGGATGGCATTTTCAAGTACCAATACCAGTAATCAAAGTAGAAGGTCTTCTATAGGCCACTAGTAAATCAACAGAAATGCGTATGGAATCCAGATTTATCAGTTTGTTACTTTTTTTCTTCCTTCCATGGACAAAAGCTTTCCATGAACAAAGCATAAATGTTTACCATTGAATTTAAAGCAGAGTATATCAATAAACCTTAGAAAATTTTTTGCATGCATATTTCTTTGAGTAAAAGATTATATTAGTTATGATGTCTTTACTGTTGTATTAATACTTCATTTATCTAAAATGATTGTTTTCTAAATGCACTGCTGTCAATATATTTAATAATTTGTTTGAGAAAGAACATTTGCATGAGTGCATTCATCTTCCCACATAACTGTCAATAATGCATTGTTCCAGAATTCTATTTTTATGTAGATGGAATTTTCATGTAAAAGTTAATCTTTCTTACAAATCTGGCATGATATGAAAACCATTCTTGTTCATCTGATTTTTGCTTTCTCTTTCTGGAATCATGAGATGGGATTTTGGGGTTTTTTTCAGAAGTCAGATATGATTAAGCTGAGTCATTTTTTTTTTCTTTAAAAAAATGTGAGAATGTATTAGCTTGTTTAGATGAAAATCCAAAATTAATTTCCTTTAAAAAATTATGGTTAGTAGGCATTTCTCAATTCTGGTATTTACATAGCAAAGACTTCTTGGTAGTTTCCTCCTATGGCAACAGAAAGAAATGCAGAGATCAAAACAAGAGTTGAATTGGAAGAAGCAAAAATGCATGTTCTGATCACCTCTCTTATTAAATACTTTATAGTGTGCTTTAACGTAAATCTCAAGACGGAATGGTTCTATAAATGGCTATTATGGATACATCTTTTTGGGGCTTGGATTTAATGTAACTTAACTGAAATTACTAACTTCTCGGGACTAACCACAAGGACTTGCTCTGGAAAATCAATGACTACATTGAGATTCCCCTGGACACGCATGTTTACCATGTTTTAGCACCTTTGTCACAGCAGACAGTCGCCTTTGAAGTGCATGGGAAGGTTTGTTGGAATCATTGGCACCCCCAGCGTAATCACAGTGTTGCTTGACCATATGTTTCGATGGTACTCAGTTCTGTAGCTCTAGTAACATTGGTCAGGGCCATTTTAAAACCAAGACACTTGGCAAAAGAAAATTATATTTTAAGGCTATTTGAGCATCCTGTCATTTTAGCACATTTCAGTTAGAATAATGTTTTGGTAACCATAAGTTTTATGGTCTGTTTTTGGTTTTAACGCTTGAAAGGAACTTGCACATATTTGTTACGGCAACAGGTGGTATGTTTTGTGTTGTGTAACGTTCATAAAAGTCTCATTTCCCTATGTTTAGAAACCATGACCATGTTGTAGTTATTTTTCTAGAAATATAAAATGTAACTGTAAAAATAAGCTGCTTGTCTTTATCTCCATGATTCATTTCTCCAGAAAGACTTGCAGACCATATGTAGTAACTCTTGGCTCCTAATACATTTTTTCTGTCTTAACTGTCAACTTAGTGTAAAAATAATTGGTTCAAATTGCTTTCTTGTAGTATAGCTTTCCCTCCGGAAGGAAAGGTCCGGCATAGCATCCTAATATCTCCCAAGGGTTGGTTCATACTCCTGACGTGAATGATGTTATTTATTTCACCCTACTGGTAGATTAGTCAGAAAAACTCATGGCACGCCAAATTTGGGACAGAGCTTCCAATTAGAAAGATACAGTCCCTCCCAAGTTTCAGCATTATTTACACACTGGCTCTCCCTCCTTCGACCCACCCAGAACCACTCCAGTCAGGAAGCAAGCTGTCTTGGAAGGTGCCATTCCCTACCAACTAGCAGGAGAATTTCTCCTTCCCCGTCTTCAAGTCCTGAACACTGGCCACTGACTTCCTCTCCTCTCATACACTGCCCTTCACTGATATCTTTTAAGTCACACATCCTCTTTACCCCTTTCCTTAGTCCCCTCAGTCTTCATACCTCCCGAAAATAGCTGTGCCTTTTCTCTTTTACGTTTTTGATACAGCGACCCAAATCATGACTGATCCAGGGCAGTACTAGCGATATGTCTGTTGTCAAAGGAATGCTAAGCCACAAATTTTAAAGGGAGGCTTTAAGTGATAAAAAACCAGGAAGCTCTATAGCCCTTAAAATGCTCTAAAGTCCACTTCAGAATAACCATAAACACCTCCGCCATTATGAAAGATAAATAATTGTCCATGTTTAAATACATTTAAGTTATTCCTTTTAATTGTGTGTATTGTGACCCTGATAATTCCTCAGGTTGATTTTCTAGTATTTTTGTTGCGTATGTACAGAATTTTAGCCTCTTATGGACCCAGTAGACTTTTATGAGTTAACCTTGATGTTTAACAATTATTTATACTATGGCTTATTTAAAGGACTGTGCATTCTGAATTCTAAACAACTGACTTAAAAGACAACCTTGCAAACACAGCCTGGTTTTGTTTTTTTTTAAGCTGAGAACCAATCTCTGTGTGTATTCATTTCCTTGAGAAACATTTGTTCAATGTCTGCTACCTCCTAGGCACCATTCTTAGGGCAGGAGATATAATAGTGAACAAAACAGACGGGGTTCCTGTTTTCTGGAGTGGATACTTAGTGGGGAGGAGTGACCCAAAGCCAGTGAATGAATGAACGGAGAAGACAGTCTCCAGTAGTGACGGCGCTGTGGAGGCCGTGTAACAGGGTGAGGTGCTTGAGAGTGTTCTGGAGGGTAAGGCACTACTTTTAAAAAGCTATTCAGCGAAGGTGTCCCTGAGAAGGTGACCCTAAGGCAGACCTGAATGGTGAGCAGGAGCCAACTGTGCAGAGACGGTGGGGCAAGAGCTTCCAGGTGCAGGGAACCTGCCGGGTAAAAGCCCTCCGGGGAACAGAGCAGTAGGTTTAGGCAACAGAGGGCAGTGGGGCGGCGTCCCGGCCAACTCAGGTCAGCCCTGCCGGTCATGGCAAAGGGTTTCATTCTGAAAGCAGTATGAAGCACATGGAGAGTTTAAGGCAGATGTACAATAAATAGTTCTACCTTTGAAAAGGTAGACTGGCCTCTGTGCGAAGACTGGATATTACTAACACAAGAGCAGAAACAGGAGAGACCACGTAGAACACTGTTAAAACAGTGCAGGTGAGGAATGGTGGTGATTTGGACGAGGGCAGTGGCAGTACATAAAGAAGAGTCATAATATCAAACTGCAAACAGCATTTTTTGAAATTTTACAGATACAGAAAAGTGCAAAGAAGAAAATCACAACTCTCCATAGTTCTGACCTTCCAAAGTAATATCTGTCAATATCTTGGCACCTTTAAGCAAAAATAATCACTGTGTTATTTTTGATATTTGATATGGGATCATAGTACATAATGCAGGCCATGCACATAAAAAAAATATTAAATTTTTAGAATTACCCAAATTCCCATCGCCCAGTAATAACCATGTTTAACATTAGGCTAATATCATTTAAAGCACCTTGCTATACATATACACAAAGGGATTGATAACCGAATGCATGAATACAAAGAAATACTTTTATAACAATGGGATCACACTGAAGATGCTATATTTAAGCAAAAAGCATTAAAATTTATTTTCTTATATTTAACAGCAGAAAAAAAATAGAAGAAAAGCTAAGTAGTTGTTGAACTTCAAATGAATGTCTCCTTACTCAGGGGTTAGTTCCTTAGAAGAGCCCGCATTGTGGTTTAGAGAAATGGTTGTGAACAACGTTAAGAGGTGTGAACTGGAGTGGATTGAGATTTTGTGGGAAGATTATACAATGGAGACTCCTTTTTAAGGAAGTGGCATACACTTTACAAATTTTACAAAAACAAGATCATGTGAATGCTTTGCTGTGACACCACCCACAACCTGGGAAAAAGCAAAGTACCCATGTCACTGAAGGGGCTTGAAACTGAAGCTTCAGTAACTTTATAGCAAATCCACCTCAGGATGGAAATAATCATGTTTTTTAAATTACACAGTCCAATTGTAAATATGTTAGATTGATTCATTGCTGTAAATGCATCACTTTATTGCTTATCACCTCTTTGCCACTAATAATTTTAATTAAATTATATTGATCACATTTATAACACTCTATTCTGTAATCATTATTACTAAGATTATTTAGTATAAATTCTCCTATTAAAATAGACCTAGTGGTTTTCAGTCCTTTAGAATATCTTCTCTATTTCTGACTGAGTTCTTAGATTAATCTCTTTATTGCCTAGATTTCATTGTCAATTGCTTTTTGTTCTTATTGCAAGAAAGATTCGTTCATGGCAACTGCATTTCTGAGGGCTTTTTAAAAAAATATTTGAAGATGTCTTTCTGTTACTTCACAATTGAACAATGTCATGACTGAGTACACTGTTCCTGTGTTGTGCTTTCTTTCCCTTATAATTTTGCAGCCATTGCTGCATTGTTTGTTATCGTTCACCCTGAGTCTGAGTGCAGTCTTAGGCCGTCCTTTGCAGGTAATTTGCTTTTTCTGCCTGGATCCCAGTGAATTCCTTTTTTATCTTCATGGCTCAGTAGAAGCATAGCTAAGTTATGCCTAGGTGTTGAATGTTCTGTTTCAAAATTTTCTGCAATATAATGTGATCTTTAAATCTAATGATATTGTATCATATCTTTAAAGATACTTTTTATTCCATGTGTATTGTTAGTTACTCAGGGACATCAATTATTCTTACTTTGGATCATCTTTGTTTCTCTTTTGTATCTTAGTTTCTTTATAATTGAATCTTTTTGTCGTTTTCATCTGTATTCACAGTGAGTATGTCAATTCTCTCTTCTGTGCCAGTAATTCAATTTTCAGGAGTGTCTGCTCTGTTTCTTGATGTTTCTAATTTATTTATTGATTTTAAAATGATGTCTTTGGTCCTTAATTTGTCTCCTTAGGTCCACAATGTCTCTTTTCATTTTATTCAATTGTTTCATTATTCTGTCTTTAAGCTTCAGTTTTTACTAAAATTATTCTTGCATAGTAGAAAGTTTGTGTGAGGATTTTCTTCTTTTTATTTGGATAAAGTTCTCCTAGACTTAGTTCCTGATGCTGTGACCCTCGCATTTTATATTCTTTCCTTTCCTCTCTCCCTGCCTTCCTCCTTCTGCCCTTCCTTTCCTCCTCTCTTTTTTTCTTCTTTCCTCCTTTCTCCCTTCCTTGCATATCTGCCATGCTAGTTTGTTTGTTTGGTATTTTTTTTATCTTGTTGGTGCTTGGGCAGCTTTGCCCAGACATAGTGTAACTTCTTAAATCACTTCCCACCTTTTTTTGGGAGATCAGTTTGCTTTCTTCTTTGAGCTGTGTTATCGCCTAAATCTAACCACTTTTCTGCAATATAAAGAAGTTGCAGAAGGAGGCAGAAATCGTACCGAGAGGTAGTCCACGCTGTATGCAGCCTTGGTTAGAAATCCTGGGCTGCGCTCTCCCAGGTGTTGAAGAAGGTCCCTGTTACCAGCATTCATTCACCAACTTGGGAGGGGAAGTGGGAGATACCAAGGACAGCCTTTTTTTTTGTAATTAACTAAAGGGTTTCCTGTGAACTAGTAGCTACGCTGGACATAGCCCAGGAATTGGAGGGCTTCCTCGTTACAGCGGGGCCTTGGAGTCTTCTGTTACATGGGGTCAACCCTTTGCTCCCTTTCGCCCCCTTCATGTGCTCCCATTGCTCCTTAGTAGAGGAAGGAGACAGATAAGAATATTCAGTGAGCGTGCTTTTCTCTACATTTAGGGTTATTAGTGAAAACTCTCAGAATTTTACTAACTCACCTCTGTGGGAAGTGGGAACAGGGTGAAGAACCAAGCAACAACTGTGCTTCTTTACCCTGCTCCAGAATCTTCTGTTTCTTTCCTTGGCTGTCAACTTTGAAGTGTATTGATATTTGTCTATGTTCCTTTCCTTGACTTGTTACTAATGGGTATTTTTTTTTACTAATTCTTTTTTGACATTTTGTTAGGTATTTAAGAAGGGAAGTTCTGTGAGGCAGTTAAAATTTGTCATTTTAAATCAGATGCTGGGATATGTCTGGAGATAGAACTTGGATGTCTTGCTAATGGATTGATTTGAAAGATGTAGGACAGAGAGCAGTTATGGATGACTCTGAAATTTTTAGCCTTAGCAACTGGGTGGATGACGAACAGATTGGGTTAGGGGTGAGAGAAGGAACCAGGAGTTCCATTTTAACATTTTAAGTTTGAGAAACTTGACATCCACATGGAAATGTCAAGCAGGTGGTTGGATCTACTAGCCCGAAACTCACAGGAAAGATGCTGAGTGTATAGATGGTATCTAAAGCCATGCGACTGGATGAGATCACTTAGGGAGATCTAGGGAAATGTATGACGAACAATGGAGAGGTGTAGATGTACGGACTCTCCAGACCCAGTGTAAACTGTCCTTAATCTAACGCATGTCTGACATCTTTCAGGGTAAATGTATCAGGTTAATGACTGGTGTGAATTAGTGAGAAATGTAGATCAGAGAACATTTTTAAAGATGGGAAGTTTTACATTTCTAGATCTATACAGTAACACTAGTAAAGCGGGGCCTTTTGGAGATCATTTAGACTTGCTTTTAGCTATTCACACATCGGTTATATAGGAGTATACTTGAAGATGATGACAATTTGGTTTAAAACAAATAGCTGTAAATTATTAGTTATGGAGACTCAATTTTTTCTGTTTTCAATGTGAATTTGTATATACATTTTTATTTAATACACACTTTTACAATCAAAGGCCGCTGCTGCTCATAGAAGACGGACATCACACATTTCAAAGCACTGTTATGTTATGGGGGGATGTGCTTAGTGTAAAGAATACTGCTCCAGAAATTAAGGAATAGATTCAAGACCCAACTCTGTCAGTAATAATTACAGTAATAAGAAATAACAGCATCAAGCATGTATCATCCTCCCAGTGTGACAGGCACTGTCCTTAGCACCTGGCATATACTTACTTTTTCAAGAAGTTGTATAGTTACACAGCTTCTAGCCACTGAATCTCCCTGGACTTCCAGCTCCTCATTTGCGAGGCCAGTCTTCCCTCTGGCTCTAAAATTCAGCATAATGTATCTTAAATAGTACAGTTTTATCAAGTATTGTGAAAACGTTTTAATGATCTTATTAACCAGAGCAAATGGAAATAGATTCTTTCATAGTCGGGGAAGATTCACCATCACATAAAAAAGGTTAACCAGCCTAAGGAGGAAATTACAGAGATTTTGGTAGATTAGGACTGCATCACAAACGTGTCTTCCCTCACGCTTCTGCGCGCACCGGGTCAGAGCCTGTGCTTTGTTCCAGGTCACATCTGTCACTCTCTCCTTGTAGTCCTTCGACTGGAAATAACCAGCTCTACCCTGAACACCCAGTTTTGTGTGCCTTCTGTTTGGGTGTTTGCATACATTGTTATATGCTCGGTGAGACTAAGGCATTTGAGGGCAGGGACAATAACCCTTATGATGTCATCATTTTTAAAATTCAGTTGTCTTTCTGTGTACAGAGTACATAGAGCAACTGAAATTCAGGCTTTTCTATACAAATTTCACTCAGACTAAAACCATAATATTTTATGAAAGACGTTGACCTAGGAAGCAGGTCATGAGTCCCAGCTCTGTTGCCGAGCAGCCTGTGTGGCCCTCCGTGGGCCAGTCTCTTAGCCTGGGTTCCCCGTGAGTCAGGCGGCAGCACGGGTATGTGGATTCCCTGGGTTGCGGAGCTGTGGACACTGAACGAGACAGTAGACGTGAAGCACTTGCTTAGAAGAAAAGCAGTGCAGTCGGACAAAACATTCCCATTCCCCTCAAGCCAGATGCGGGGCACAGGACCAGTGATCTCCCACCAGTTCTTAGAAATGTTGGGGCTTGTGAACCGCTGCCATCTCCTAAAGCCCACACCCAAACTCATACGGACTGTTTTCTGTACTCCTATTGATTTTGAGTAAATATGATTGATTTAACCCATTTAATGCTGATTACTTCTCAAAGCAAAGAAGGTGGGTTGGGTAGTAATGTGAGAATGAAAGCAATGTGGTGGATTCCACTGCCAAATACTTAATTTAGTGCTCCACCCTTCCTTAAGTGTACTTCTTTATAGAGATTCCGTGGAACCGTCCGAAGGGCTTTTTTGAATTGCCTCTCTGCGCGAGTACAGTGAAAGCGCCATATGTTGCATGGGCCCAGGAGTGCGGTGTCAGCAGTGGGTCTGAGGTGCCCCGAAGACCTTGGCAGTCACAGCTCTGCCTGCCTCCGGAGCAGCCTCTGCCTGTTGCAGAGTGGCACACAGTTTCCGTATGCTCCTCATGCGACCACCGTCACACGAGCCTTGGCCTGTCAACCTGCGCCCCACACCCGAAGAAATTGCTTTTACATGGGGACTCGAAGACAGGCCACCTGCTAAATTTTGTAGACTTCAAAAATCAATCCTGTAATTGTCATAAATGCCTATTGCTCTTACAGAGAGATTTTAGGCACAGACAGTCCTGGAATCCAGATAGTTTAGCAAAATTGAAATAGAATTTAGATTAACTGGCAAGTCTGACCCCGCCCCCCCGTAATATAAATCTAACGCCTTAAGCTGTTAAATGAAATGTAAGAAGTAATTGGAATCCCCAAATGTGAACTAATTAAGAGCAGTTTTATTGTGTTTTAAACAAGTAGCCCCACCCTTTCGATAAATAGAAATCAGCACATAAGACCTTGCTGGGTTTCCTTTGTCTATGAAATAATACAAATAAAAATTAGAACTGTATGGTGATTCTTTAAACTGTACAGAGTGTTATTATATGTGACCAGTTCAAATAATAGATCTAAATATTGACAGTTTTCATTACTGCGTGGTATTTCAGAATGTAGATCACGGATATATCTAAAATAGTTTGCAATTGTACCTTAATATATATTTTGGCTTTATTAACATCTTAATGTGAAATCTTATTATCATTCTCTCTACCTAAAAAATAAGGATTTTTTTTAATTTTTTTTTTTTTTTTTTTTTTGCAGTATGGCAGTTACTTGCCCAGTTGCTAGGTAACAAGCCAGATCTCTATAGCTTTATCTGAACACACAGCAGATTATTTTCTAGTGACAATTATTTATATCCAATATAGTAAAGTATGCTGTATTGGTGATTAGACAAACTGTTGATTTACTTACTGTGTATTTGCAAGAAAGCATGCAGTGATTCACAAAGCTAGGTTTGTTCTAATCTTTTGAAAAACCAATCGTTAACATTCACCACTAAGAAGGATCAGTTTTCCAGCAAAGCAGCAATAGCTAGATTGTTTATTTGATAATCCTTCCAGCTGGCGGATCATAGCCAAAAGCATTGCCACACCTTTCCTGCGAGTTATAGTTCACCTCCTCTGGAGAGGGCCGTTTCGTTTTTCGTGGTAGCCTTTCAAAGGTTATAAAGTTTGAATTTTGTGAAAATTGATATTACTCTTTATATCATTTGTCATCTCTCATATTCCAGTGGTTCAGAGACCTAGCCTTACACTGAGAAGTAGCAGTTGACTAGGGTGATAGTCTCCTTTAAAAACACTACAATGTATCTTTTTAACCTTTTGGTACAGAGCTGAGAAATCACAGCAGCATGTCGTCAGTGTTATGTAAACAGACGTGACGTCTTGTTAGAGATCTTCTAACCAAAGTTACCATTAAAGGAAAGATCTGTGAATTTCCATAGTAAGGAAGGAAAAAAAAATCATCTCTTCCCATTGTCTGTGGATTTTCTGTACAATATTTGTCTTTAAGCCAACGGATTTGTTAGCTTGAATGCTTCTTCATATATGCCGGAAGCTGTGTGAAGGTCACACTTATTCCACATTCATTTTCCTCCTGTCATTTATATTGATAAATTTAGATCATTATTAGATAGAATTTATGCATTGAATTATTAGTCATTTATCGCAGCCTTTTTAAAATAAAAGTCAAAATGGTATTTTATACTGTATTGGAGAAAAGGTATTTGTTGAACATGCACTTTTGTGGTAGATTGGCTGTAATTAGTCCATCAACCATGAGATAATTAAGAATCATGGTACAGTTTTCTTTATAGCCTAAGAAGTGTCACAATATATAATGTTAGGATTCAGATTCATCTTAAAAGATTTAGTTTATAGGGCAATAATATCAGAAAAATCTTAGAGAATATTTGTTCAGAGACTATGTGTTTTTTTTTTATGACAGCCAAAAGAATGCATTCCGTAGAATCAGAAAACATAGAGACAAAAAATGAGTTATTATTATCTGTCTGTTGAGTGAACTCAGGATAACCTTGGCTTTACAAAATCAGCCTACCCAGAAGCTAATGTATATAGGAAATAGTTTAATATGGAAAATTGCACTTTAATAATACCTACTAATTAAATGCGTGCATTCAACAAAATACAGCTCTCAATACCCAGAAAGCCGTAAAAGCCACCTGGAATGATTGATAACCCTGAATTTCTGTAGCCTTGAATAAACCACAGGCAGCGCATATATTTTATTGACTATGGACTGAAGGCCTGAGCAATTTACAAGACAATTGAACAATAATTTATTTGACTCTTTACACAACTGTGGTCAGTCATCACTGTGGCATTTAGATACCAAACGTAAAATGGAAATTCCGTTCCAGCTTTTTCTCCATTTTCCACATTCACAGAGACACACAGGTTTGCTTCACTTTTAGAAAACATGCTGTTATACAAATCATCATTTAATATAAATTTTTCAAAATCTTTTCAGGCAAGGACTCAAAGCAGGTGTCTGTTTGCCATTTAACAATATTTCCCTGCTTATAGAGAAATTTCCTGCAAGATTTCATTATGTTCTTTTCTCTCTCTCAGTGTTTATGGGGAAAAAAAACAACCAACATACAGAACTTCTTAGGAACCTATCCATCTTGGGAAGCTAGGTGTATACCTGTGAATTCCAGTTAAGGTTGATTCATTTTATGTTCTTTTTTTCCAGTTGGCATATTGTTACCAAATCCCAGCTACCACGGGATTTTAACCTTCCTTTGTGTCTCATTCTAGATGCTTGTTATTTAAATGGACTCTCACCACTGTGCATGGCTTTTGTGGTGCTGGTTAAATCATTTTAAGTGATTTTAATAGAAATCTTTTTTCTCCTCTTGATATCTAAGCCTTTCTTCTATAGAGGTAATCCTAAATGTGAACCGTTATTGTCTCACTTTTAGCTCTAATTAAAAAAAAAAAGAAAGAAAGGAAAGGAGGGTGCACGGTAGCCAAAGAAAATAAAACTCATAGATTTGTCAGAAATTCGGCCTCCCAGGATACCAAGGCTTCATTCTGAAAAGCATCAGAGATGGTTCTGTTGTGTATTGTAAACATGTATTTTATGCTTTTAATCATTAATTATAACACTGTACAAAAAAGAAAAAAGCTGAAGAATCTCAGTATTTAGCCTCTTTTTGTTTATCCAGGCATTGTGGAAATCTTAACTGAAGGTGAAAGTAATGTTGATAATCATTTCCAAAGCATATGTCATTTCTGATTGAAACAAATGATTCGTGTGTGTGTGAGTATGAAGAGAATTATTTGTCCAAGATTAGGGTTCTTCAAAGCCTAAATATATTTATCCATGCTCCGTGGATTAAAGATTATTTCCAAGAATTTCAGGATTATTTTATGGCACCTTTTCTCAGAAGACCTGCAGACACAGTTTAAAGAATTTAAAACTAAGGTTTATGAAATGCCACAAAAACATAGTAAGAATAGGAATTGAAATGATGGCAGGGGAGGGGTGGAGACAAGAAGTAGGAAAAATACATACTCAATGAGGAAGAGCAAGAAGGTTAAATTCAAATGACATATCAACAAAGTTCCTGGTACCAGTTGCTGCATTTCTTCAGCAGAATGGCAGGAGGAATGAGCTTGCCACTGCCCGGACCTGGAGTTACATCTTAGCCCCCACGAATTAGCTGTGTGTGCTTTCGGAAGAATGCCTAACTGTTCAGAACCTCATTTTCCTCATTTGTGAAATGGTGAAATGTCAGGCCTGTGTGGTTATCCTGAGGACTAAAAGGTAGGCAGACGGTAGCCCTGTGACGCACAGTAGGTACTGAATAAACACTGGTTGCAGTTTTTTGCAGGTTCCTATATTCCTTACAGACATTTGCCTTTGGCCTTAGCCTCCCAATGCCAATGCATCAACAAAGTTAGGACCACAACGAATCGATATTGTTAAACCATATGGACATGAAAAATCATAACCAGGACAAGAACTTTTAGGCCTCAAGCAAACCTAGCCGGAGTGGCTATGGGCCCACAGGCACGGGTTACCCTCTGCACGGCTCCAGGGGGCGCCACTCACGCAGACAGTATGCGCAGTGTGATGCCAGGTTCATTAGATTTGCTTTGTTAGTCTCTGCTTTTGAAAAAGCATAAAAATCAAGGCATGAAAAATAATTTGTTTTCAGTTCTAAAACAACTTAGATTTTGAAAAACCCCTTGTATAAAAAGGAGAAACAACCTCCCTCCAGATTTATTGTCTCAGACACGATCATATAAACTGCCATCTCTCAAGGGAGCGCTCTTACCAACAGCAGAGTTGATTGAACAGTAAAAAGTACTGGTCCTTTTATAAATTATGTAATCCACATGCCTCCAATCTGTTTAATTGATTTTGTTTCACCAAAATGAATACATTAACTACTTGTTTCCATAAAACCCTTAGAAATGTTGGCCTCCAGCTTTTTCCCTCTCTTCCTGCTGTCCTGTCACCCAGCCTTCTCCCCCATGGATTTATCATATGTCTACAATGTGCCTCAGTACATATTAGGTATTAGGTCTCATAACAGAGGCAGGCACCCTGCCCTCCAGGAGCTTCCTCACTCATGGGGGAGAAGCAGACAAGTACACCAGCAATTATACTAGACTTTGTCATCAACAAAACTCTGTTGGCTTTTCCAGAGTTTAGGCAGTGGGACTTCATAGGTGATCAAAAGTAGGACAAGATATAAGGCTTACCTAGAATAGGATTTTTTTCTAAAACATCTTTTTTTACCTTTTTACACAATACATCCTCATTATAGAAACATGTTGGAAACTACAGAGAAGCATGAAGAATAAAATAATTTGCTATCCCTCTCCCAGCTGACACTTTAGTAAGTATCCTTCTGGATTTTTATATGTGCACTTTTAATTAAAACATTATGGTATATGTACCTCAAATATACTCAAACCATTTTGAAGTAGAAGATAAAGATTGGGTGACAGATTTGATTCCCCCGTGTTGGACTGTAAGCAGTTTAAAGGCAGGCACTAAACCCCCACACTCATGTTCCCACTGAGGCCTCATGTATGTATATTCAGTAAATACGTGTGGAATGAGTCATGTTGGGGATTGACAGAAAGGTTTGTGGATACATGGCAAGACTGGGGTTTTTTTTCCTCTCTCAAAAAATTAAGATCAAAAGATTTTGTTGCCATCTTAGCAAGTATGACATCGATTAGATTCTTCTGGATGAAGGTAAGGGTAACTGGACACTTCCGAAAGGATGCCCTTTCAGTTCTGTTTCTAGTTTGAATCCTTTCCAAGCTGGAATTCTCCCATATTTTAAGCAAGCAAACAAAGCCAAAGTCACCCCCCAAAAATAAAGCACAGCAACAACAAAACCTTGATTATTAAAAAATAAGATAGCATTCCTTGTTTGTGACTTTTATTAATTCACTCATGCTTGACACACATAAATTATTGAAGCAGAAGGAAGAAGCTAAATAATTTACACTTCCTCTGCCACTGGTTTTCACCAACTGAATATTCATCCCGTTTTACTGCCCGAGTCATGGGTCAGGAAGTGTTTCTTAAAGTCGATTGTAAATAAGCTTTCATTAACGTTGCTCTCCTATTATTTCTAGTAATGGAGGAGCAACCTGATAATACTGAGAGCAGAATATTTGGAAAGATTTCCCGACTCATTAGAAGTTTTGGATAGTAAGAATAAGATACCGCTTGAGCCTCTTCTGGGGCAGAATTTCCAGTGATACGCCCCATCTCTAAATCTTCCTATTATCTTTTCAGTTGCAGGAGGGATTGGTTAGGCTGTAGGTAGACTGTAAACCAGTGTTCTCATAGGTGCCTATAGTTAACTACATGATGTTTTTTATGAGTCACTCAGACCCAAACTGGCCCGATTAGATTGGCTCTGTTGCTATTCCAGTTAATTACGTGTCACCTAATTGCATAATTTAGTATATATGCATAGTGACCTGAAGGCCAAGTGCTTTTCTTTATTGTACAATTAGACTGAATAAACTCACAGTGAAAATAGGATCTAAATACCTGTTGCAAAATACCACTTTTAAAACGCTGATTTTGGCTTTTTCACAATGCTTTGATGCATTTTTAAAGAAATCACTCTAAAAATATTGCATGATTTCTACCTGTACTCTAAAGCCATTAAATGTTATTTTCTGTTATTGCTCTTGCCTTCAGTTTATTTAATTAAAGAGTTGGTATCCCCATAGTTTCTGATTGTGAAGATCTTTTTGCAAATTCTTGATCATTGCAGTTCATTCTAATGATGTGCCCTATTGTCAAATGAAACAAAAGATTAACCACTGTTCAGGCTTTAAATAAGTGTTCTCTTCCATGTGAATTCAACAAATTCAATTAAGCACATAATTTATTGAGCTCTTAATCTGGGTGGGGCAATACACTAGAATCCCAGCATACAAAGATGGGTATGTACGATCTGCCATGTCAGGAAGGAACGAGCTTGTAAACACGGCCTGTTCGCTTACATTGGTAGTTAACAAGGTGCACTGGAGGCACCAAGGGGGCACACGCTCAGCTCTACCCCTAGAGAGGTTGTGGAAGGTGTCTCAGAGGAGGTGACATCTGAGATGCGTCTTCAAGGGTGGTTAGGAGTTCACCAGGAAAACCTGAGAGGATGCGGGGACCTGCTCCTTAGGTAGAGAAACAGCATGTACGAAGGTGCAGAGGTTGCACCAGGAATCACTAGAGATGTAGTATGGGTGGGCAGGAGGAGGAGAGAGATGAGGCCCTTAGACTCCAGCTTTCCAGCAATGGGAAGGCATTGATGAGACCTTAAGCAGAGATGTGCTGTGGTTAGATTTGTAGGTGGGAAAGGTCACTTTGGTGCATTCTGCCTCCCTAGTAATGAAAGATCAACGTGACAATATTGACAGCAAAATGCTTGGATTGGTTTCCTGGCTCATTAGAAGTTTTGGGTAGTAAAAATAACATAGCACCCAAGCTCCTTCTTGGACAGACTTCCCAGTGACTTGCCTCAGCTCTAAATCCTTCTTTCCATTATCTCTTTAGCTGGTATTTAAAGACCAGCCTCTCTTTCAGTTTTTATTATAGTTCTCATGGGGCTTGATGTAAACAAGCCAGGTGAACCGAGGAAGGCTGAATTTAAGGACCATAGGCCACCAGGTTGCCTACTCCAGTTACCCTCTGGCTTGTTATGTCAACGTTTAGGTTGTGTCTTCCCTGTAGTCTTTTCGTGGGCCAGTTCTGTCTCCTGCGCACTGCTCACAAAACCAATGAGCTTTGATTACAAGCCCAGACTTGCCTTGATATTGGATGTAGCCCCTGAGTATGTTGATGGTCTGGGTCACTCAGCCTATACCTGGGGGCCTGCTCTGTGCCCTGGGCTGGCAACATAGAAGAATGAGATGGCACCTGCCTTCCACCGCTTGGCAGACGCGTAAACAATTCCAGTAGGGCGCAATACATGCCATAGTAGAGGAACCGAAGGAGAGAAAGGAGGGAAGAAAGACCAGGAAGGCTTCAGAGGGTATCTACATCTTCCAAAGGAGGGAACAAATGAACTTCCGAGTGCAAGGCAAGCAGACAAAAGAGCTGTTGAGAACAGGAAGCTCCTCAGGCCAGCTCGTGGAAGGAGAGGAGGGAGGTGATTAGAGAAGGCGCTAAAGAGATCAGAGGAAGCCAGTGCCTCCAGGGGTTGTACGGGTGGGGTGGGGGGACCCTAAACAGAGAATAAACATGGCCAGCTTTGCAGAAAGATTGTTCCGAGAGCAAAGAGATTGGATTTCAGGGGAACAAACTGGAGACAGGGAAAAGGCCTCTGTTTCCCTCTGTTACTGAGCTCTGAAAGTGATTCTGATAAGAAATAACAAGAGCTATAACCAAGTTAGCATCTGTGGAACGGAGAGACAAAGGGGTCTAAAGGAAAGGCGAGGGGGCAGAATCGCCAGAGGTTGGGGATCAGTTCGTATGAAGATGAATAAAAGGGTGACGTCAAGGACGAAGAAAGGAGGCTCGTCGTCCCCAGATGGTACAGGTTTTCCATGGGCACTACTGTTGTGATGTGAATTTCACTTCTGTGTGGCTTCGAGGGCCACACCACAGTCACATACCCTTAATGTGCCTTCTCCTCCTTGGTTCATTTTTATATTCTTGTCAAAAAATAAAACTCCTTTCATAAGCCTTATGCAGCCCTGCATGTTTCCGCCTCTTTTATATCATTTTTCCTTTGAAACCTCTGAGGAAGGTTAGACAATGGCAGTACCCTGGCTGGGTAGCTACACATCCATCGTGCACAGACCCGTGTGGCAGGGCGGGATTAGAACCCTCGCCCTGTGTCTTCATTCTGGACTCTGTTGTGTGCTGTGAAGATAAGTCATTGGATTATGTAATCCTGACAAAACGGCATCCAGTTTTCGGTTTGCCGCAGACCGTCGTCGTCGAGCCTCGGGAGCGTACTGTAGTTTTCTTCTGAAGCGCCGTTCCAGTTTGCTCGCTGCTCACAGCGAGTCTGTGTGGGAACAGCTCACATCTGGAGAGGGTTCGCCGGGTGCTTTACCTCTTTTAATTCATGGAATCATTTAACCCTGTAAGGTAGACGTTAATGTTAGCCCCCTTTTGGATGAGGAAACTAAGGCACCGAAATGGCAAGTCACTTGCCCCAGGTCACCAGGCCTCGGGCAGCAGAGCCAGGGATTGAACCCGGGAAGCCTCAGGGCGGCTCCCTTAGCTCATGACAAATACATGAAGTTAAGAGTAGGTAAGTCTGGGACATAATCGTTACTTTTTCAAAACCTGCTGAGGAGCATTTGTTTAAGAGATTTTTTTTTTTTTTTTTTTTTAAATTTGAAAAGAGACTTCTGAAAGCAGCAGCAGCAGCAAACCTTCACAGAGGTGCCTGGGAGCCTTTCAGAATCGGCCAGGACTGCCCTGGAGAAGGTTCATTTTTCCAGAAATAGTCTCCACCCAGCTGGGCCTCACTGGGGATCAGATCAGAAGCCAGACAGCATCTCAGAGAGAGACGGGATGAGTTGTCCCTGCCCCAAGGGAGTTAGTTTAATCTGATTTAATAGTTTTATTGCAAAACTTGAGAGTTAAAATTCATAATGGTAAAATTCAAAGATGAGTAGAAAATCAGCTCTTTTGCCCCTAAAAATTATACTTTGGGGCAAGATACAAAATGTGCTTTCATTATGGCATGGTATAAGTCATTAAAATCTCTGTTTTGAATCCGTATTACAATTCAAGTTTACAGCACAGAGCTCCTAGGCTCCTTTCAGTGTTATTAATTTCTAGTTTCTTTCTTCTTTTGTGTGTGCATCTTTGCAAATATTTTCCAAGTATATTTACTTTTCCAAATATCTGTGTGAGCTTTCATTTTTTTCTATATTTGGATTATTTTAACCAAGTTTCTAATTCCTTTGTTTAATAAATCTCCAGGTTTCTTGTCTACCACTCTCATCCTTCTGTTTTTACAGATCATTAAAAAGAATATTCTATGCACCCTAAACAGTGGGAGCCCTGTGTCACCTCTTAAACACCTTCCTCCCAGTAAGACTGATTGTAAAGTTTTGTTACCCTTTGTTTATGATCCCGAGTCCATGTTCAAGCCAAAGTCACTTAGTTTTGTGAAGGAAATTGTGTGAGATGTTCTTCCAAATGCTCTAATAAAACTCAGATATATCACATCTGCTCCATTCCCTTAAACTAGTAATCTTGTAATTCTATCAGAAAAAAGCAATCAAATTTAGCATGCCTTTTTTAAAAATTTGTTTCCTTCATAAAGCTCAGCTTCTTATTACTTTTGGGTTTACTTCATCTAGATGTTAACAGGTTTTTTATTACTCGCACAATATTGCAAACTTTCCAAATGATTTCTGGGGTCAGTGTTGTTGTTTGAAAAGTCAGGACTCACTCTCTTTTCCTTCTGCCTCATTTTGTCGTGCCTGAGTACTTGGATTCCTTGACTCTGCGTGTCTTATGTTAAGCAGATTCATTATTTATAAAGGATGGTGGTGACAGGGAGGAGAGGCAGGCAGACGGTGATCTCCCTGCTGCCTTTTACCTGGGGCGGTCGCCTCACACCACCCCAAGTCACCCTGACTGACTTCCTCTCCTTCTTACCAGCCAGCGGGCCTCTGCCCCACCCCTGGGTGCAGTGATGTGTCGCCTCCAGTCCCCCTTCCGTGACCCACTAACATCAGCCCCTCTGCTTTTGCTGCCCTGTAGAAGAGAACTCACACGTAGTTCACTTTTATCTGCTTGTTCAGTATTATCGCATGATTCTGTTCATTAGAAAGTAAAATTATTCCTCCCTCCAGGATTCTGACTGTCTTTTTCACCCGCACACGGAGTAGTCTTTGAATCTTTGCTTCTTGAACTTCCTGATGAGGGCCTGGTTCAAAACAACCGCCCCCTTTGATTCCTCTCCGCAGGCCTAGCCAAATCCGCACTGGGTGCAGCCCCGCTATATCGTATTGCCCTGTCCCAAGGTCTTTGCTTCTGCCTTTTTCATTATCTCATCCTCAAATCCAGTTGACCCTTGAACAACATGGATTTGAATGCACGGGTCCACTTATACTTGGATTTTTTTTTTTTCCATTGACCGTGGCTCAGTTGACCCACCCAGTTCAGACCAGCATTGTTCTAGGATCAGCTGGCAGCTGGAAATTCCTATATTGGGGATGTGTGGGCGACTTACGCTGTATCTGGATTTTCAGCCTCACAGATGGTCAGTGCCCTGACTCCACATTGTTCAAGGGTGAGCTGTACTTTTTGTTAAACTCATCAACAGGTACTTTCTTTCTGTAGACTTTATTACATTTTTTTTTTAGCTTCATATCACCTAGTATTTTCTCAACAAACAAATTCAGCTATACTATTTTTGTGGGAACTTCATTATTCTAGGCTTATACCAAGAGGAGTGGAAATCTTTTTTATTTCATTTATGCATTCATTAAACCAACATTTAATGAGTACCTTCTAGGTGTCAAATTCTGGGCTACACAGAGGAGTCCCTCCCTTCAAAGCACTCACAGGAGGGGGGAGGAGTCAGCAGGGGAAACAATTCTAACCAGGTGCGATGGGTGCTATGATGGGTTTACAAAGTGTAGCAGGGACACCACCCCGAGGAGGGGAAGGCTCTGAAGAAGAATCTACCTGTAAGTCTAGGGCAATCAGGATGTGTTTTAGAGGCAGACAAGAGGGAAATGGTGTTTCATGTAGTCTTACAAGGTGAGTATTCTCACTTTGTCTGGATTCCCGCCTTCTAGATCTGCCCGTCTTTCTATTGTTGGTAGAAAAGAGAAAGCAAAAGTCTATGGGAAACACAGGCCCAGAGGCTGGAGTGAGAAAATAAGTATTAGATGTGTGTGTGTTAGTTTGCTGAAGCTGCTACAACAAAACGCCGTAGACTGGGTGGCTTAACCAACAGAAATTTATTTTCTCACAGTTCTGGAGAATCCAGGTCAAAGCGCCAGAAAGTTTGGTTTCTCCTGAGGTGTTCCACTTAATTTTGTAGATGACCACCTTGTCACTGTCGTAACAAGGTCATCCCTCTGTCTGTGATGTTTGTGTCCTAATCTCCTCATCTTATAAGAGTACATCAGTCATATTGGATTAGCTCCCACCTAGCAACCCCATTTTAACTCAATCACCTCTTTAAAGGCCCTGTCTCCAAACAGAATTACATTCAGAGGTACTGATTACAGAGCTTCAACATAGGAATTTGGGAGGGCGGGGCCGGGATGCTATTCAACCTATAACAGTGTGTATTTAGTCTTTGGTAGTATTTGAACTAGTGGCATAACTGGCTTTCAGAATCACTTGACTTCGCAGAAAGGACATGATGAGCTGTATTTGCTGAGCAAAGCTATTTAAATGTTTTAAATTTATACTAAATATTACTATAAGTGTCCTAGATTTCCCATGTAGCTCTGTTTAGAATTAAAATATTATGGAAGCATACCTCATTAAATACTGAACCTCGTCCCTAAAGACCCAGGACGCGTGACGGTGTATGAACCCTCTCAGTACTGCAGCAGAAGTCACATTGCATTCATTTGCATGGATAAAATGGTTAGGCTTTCCTTTGCTTAATTTCCAGTAATTTGTTCCCACTGTACAGCTAAATTAATTTACTTCGATTTAGATGAATCACGGTATAGAATTTCAATGTAGATAAGAATTTAGTATTTTTTAAAAAATACCCCTCAAAAAAAGGTACCTGCTTCTTGGACCTCCTCGGTAGAAAAAAATATTTATTTTGTTGAATATGAAAGAGTATGAGAGGTCTGAAAATCTGACATTCATAATTTCCCGAGTGTATCTTTCTGCGGTCTCGCAGAAGAGTTGCGCAGTGATCGGAAGACGTCCGTTCTGATTTCAGCGGGGCTGCGCTCTCCCTGGGGCGCGCACAGCATCCGTTTCTCCAGGGCTTTTGGCTCCTCCTTGGTCAGTGCAGATGATGTATGTGTATGGAGCTTATTGAATGTTTTACATTCTTCTGCATTTTCCAGCGTGGGTTATTTAATTAACATGTGAGATAATAGATTTTTAAATACCAGAACTTATTTTTTTAATATAAATCATGCTTTATGGTGGAAGAGAGACAGTTGCGGATGGTAGTATTTATATTGGCAAGAAGTAATAATGCCTTGCCAAGAGGGAATTGATTTAGGAAAAAAATTGAAGTTCAAAAGGTGTAAGATATAAGAAACCTCACCGATCACTTCTATTACATGAAGAAACGGTTAAAAAAAAAAAACTAGACCATTAAAGTCATTCTTAAGGTAAAATGAAAAAGATGTCTTTGAGACAGATTTTTAAAAGGAAAAAAGACCTAGGCCCAGTTCAAAGAGGTGAGAGGAAATTTTGTTCGTTGAGAAAGGAAGAAATGAAATGGCGACACCTTGCCTGCCCCTATCCCAAGTCTGAATAATCAAAGGAATGACTCAGAGGAACCAGAATTTAAGTCTCCTCTTAGGAAATTTCCCCTAAGGGACCATTCCTGTTTCTGTCACCCAGATGCATCTTGTAAGCACCTCCGGAGCCTGGCGCAGCACTGACCGCGGCCCCAGGGACGCTGTGCTGGTGCGGTCCTGGGCCTGCTGCGCAGGCGGGGGGCTGTTGGCTGCTGACGACCAATGTTTGCGTTTGTGTAGTAGCAGGAAGCGGGACTCAGGTAGGGAGCGCCCCCTCCCTGCCAGCTAATTGGGGGAGAACGGAGTGGAAGGGGCGGAAGAGCAGCGGCCTAGCCCTGGTTCCTCATCATCTCACAGCTGGACTCCCAGCTGCCCAAACATCTCCTCCCAGGCAGTCCTGAATTCTGTGGTTTATTTAAATAGGAAAACAGGAAAAAAAAAAAAAAAAAAGGAAGGAGGGAAGAACAGGTGGAAGGGAAGGAGGGAGGAAAAGGAAACACATACCCCAAAAAGCTCTTCTGTTTGGTTCCTCTACGTCTGGCAGAGTGACTTCGGAGACAACCACGTTTTTGGGTTGTGGGCCCCCCTTTCCTGCCCACCCGTCACCCCAAGCTAGTTACTGAGGACAGCCGCTAACGATTCCTTCTCCTGCTCCGGAAGCTTCTAATTGGCCAGAATCGACATTTGTACACTGATCCTGAAAGCAAAGTAATAACCATAGCTTTTTTTTTTTTTTAAAGCATTTCTGGTGTGCTGGGCCTCTTGTAAGTGCTTTAGGTGCCTGATCTCATTGGATCCCTCTGACAGCTCTAGGAGCTGGTTGTATCATCACCCTGATGTTACAAATGAGGGAGCCCCGGCACAGGCTCTCCCAAACTCCCTCCAGAGCCCAGGGCCCTGAGCCGGGGCGGGGGCTCGGGTCGTTCATCTTTACTGCACACAGTGAAAACGACAGGCTAAGCCCTGCTGTTGACAAGACTACTTTCTGGTTTTCAAGGCGTTTTTTGCACATGTCATTGTGTGTTCTTTATATGAAGCAGAAGGTTTTTTTAACCGTAATTTACAGGAAGCAGTGAAGCTCAGTACAGTTAAATGACAGTGAATGGCTGAATAACCACAGTATTAGGAAAGTAGGAATGGATGTGGTTTCTTTTTGTTTTTAACCTTGAATTTCCCACATAAGACAAAGGTTGGCAAATATGTGTGTGTGTGTGTGTGCGTGTGCGTGCGTGCCTGTGCTCTTTTGTGCTATTGTACCTCAAAATCAGAATATTGCAAAACTTGAATTAGAGGGTTGGTTGTTAAATCCATTACAGATGGCCGCCACAATTCTGGGAACCTCTAGAGTTCTGGGATTTTAGTTCTTTCAATTGTCAACCAAACTGGGAATTAAACACTAAAAGACTGACCGTCAGACCTATCTTCAGGGCGTAACTCCATCCAGGACCTCCCCGTTCCTTTGTCATCTGGGTTGACACAAGTCTCGTCCTGAGTAAGGAGTCCTCGGTAAAAACTTCCTCCCCAGGACTGTCGGGCTCCCTCCCAACCCTGCTAAGAGAAGGTCTCACTGTCACACGGATGGAGGGGCATGCTGGAGGCAGACAGCTCTCCCCCAGGCCCTGAGTCTGTCCACGTCTCAGTAAACATTTGTCAAGCACCAACCACATAGCAAGCACTGTGGACGGCACTGCAGATATAATTAGAGATGAAGAAAAACATAAAAATTCCTCTTCTTGTGGAGCTGACAGTCTGAGTGTCTTTGGGGACATGCCACAAGAAAAGGGGATGGTGCAATGCTTGCTCTGCAAGAGAACAAGCCACTGCAACCACCTCGAGCGCGGCTCGCAACCGACGTGGGAGTCCGGCACAGGTGGCCATAGCTTTGCTCTCCACCGCCATCTTTGTGCCCTTGGACACACTTATGAGCTCCAGAGCCTTTGTGAATTTCTTCGACAAAACACATAGACAGTCTCTGAAAGGGCTGTTTAGAAGATAAAGTGACTGCATGTAGTTCCGTGGGTGAGAGCATCGTCCTGGTACACCAAGGTCATGGGTTCGATCCCCAGTCAGGGTACATACGAGAACCAACCAGTGAATGCATAAACAAGTAGAAAAACAAAAATTGTTTCTCCCTGCCTCCCTTCCCCTCTCGGTCTCTCCCTCCTTCCCCCTTCCTCTCTCTCTAACGTCAATTTAAAAAAAATTAAAAAGAAGATAAAGTGAAAACAGCATGCATTGAGTACCCAACAGCACCTGAGATACACAACAAAGGTTAGTTCTCTGGCTCGAGTTACCCAGCCCTTCTTTTGTTCAAGCACAGATGCCTTTCCCCTCCCAGGGCTCAGCTGGTAGGAGACTGGATAAACAGTAATAAATTATATAATAATCACCCCAATTAGAATAATAATCACCCTGTTATTTGGCCTGTATCCTATAGAGCCAGGTCTCATGCTATGTCATCTCGTCATCTTGTCTCTTTGTAGGTCTACCCTGGGTGATTTCAGCTTTGCTAGGGTTCTTCTCTCCCTTCTGAGAGAGAAACAGCCCAGCCAAGGCAGTCAGTTTTTCATGGTTTTGGTATTTTTTTTCCAAGAGACAATTAGTCCTGCCATCAGTATTTGAGATAATTTGGGAAACACCTTGTCTACACAAAGATTAATATCTGAATGCTCTGTGCTCATTTAAAGCCATTGGAGGGGTTTGTTTGTTGCTTGTTTGTTGGGGGCATCTTTCCTAACGTGAGCATCCTGCAGAAGATTTTGAAATTGTGTCTGTGCAGTATGCAGCATCTATGGATTCCTCCACCTCCAGACAGCTGGATCCCTAGTCTGGACCATGAGGCAAGCACTCCTGAGACGTTCCAAGCAGCCCACACCTAACACCCGTGTTCCGTTCTCCTGTTCCATGCACAACCCACACTTGGCACCTGTCCTCCAGCCCCGCCTCCCCGGGCCCCGGGTGCACTCTGCCTTGAATTATGTTTTGTATCTGAAGGCCTTTTTCCCTGTAGACTCAGAGCACAGAGCTGCGGAAACATGTTTATTAATCAATGCAGGATGTGTTTTAATCAGTGGTTAGACAGCAGACAAAAGGAGAAGACTGTCAGACTGGAAAGTGTTTGGGGAAGATGCTGTGCTAAGAAAGGGTGGACTCTAATGAATACAGCTCCTCAGTGGGGTTCAGAGGCAGCCTCTCACTTGGGAAATGGAGAGAATGCTTTACCTCCCACAAAAGGCAGAAGCGTTAAGAAGTAATCTCCAGAAAGAAAACTGACTTGAAGTTTAGGGAGACAATTTGTTTTAAGAAGTTTATGAAAGGACCGACGATGACAGCCACCTTTTTCCTCCTGTTAGTTGTTGATTGCATTTGGTTATATTTCATTTTGATTCAGCTCCTTCCTGTGCGTATGATATTATCATTATATTTTTATGCCCTTTTAGATTTTCTTTTGTTGTTCCCGAGTAGGAAATGGATTTCTTCCTTCTTGTCTGTGAAAGCAAAGAGCTTGTTTGTTTGGAGATGGCCTCACACGGTGTGGACTAAAGAGATCAGATGCCGGCACAGGACTGTGTTTGAGACGAGGCGGCTCGTTGTAATTGCTCTCAAGAGGGGCAGGGCAATCCGCTTGACCCGACATCTCATCCCAGCCCATAGCGACGGAAGCAGCTCGGACCGTCGCTCCGCTCCTCTCCATGGCTGCCCATGGCTACAAATTCTGCCGCTCTAAGAAATTCCTTTTCAGAGGAGGTTATACATTTGTTTTTCCCTGTCTTGTCCACACGGGGATTATTCATTAATTCAACAAACATTTATGTAGTGCTTCTTACGTGTCAAGCCAGGTGCTAGGTGCTGGGCTATAAAAGCAGCATCACCCCCACCCTTGCCTGAAGCCTAGCAGGGAGCCCAAGAAGCACAGATGCTGCGGAGCTGTGCCACAGCTTCCATGGACACGGCGAAGGGGGACGCGCGGGAGGAAGACCGGGAGAGACTTTCTGCCAGAAGCCATGTGATGAGAAGAAAAGGAGCAGAGACTGAGCGGAGCAGGCCATACTTCTTGGCATGAAGGAGGTTGCAGCTGTGGGGACGGAGGGGAGGGGGCAGTGTTTGGGGAAGAGAAAGCAGCACCCACCCAGGCGTGCGGGCCAGAGAGAACATGGCGTGTTCTGAGCATCTCATGTAGGGTCGTGTGTCTGAGGGTCGAGCGTGGGGCAACATGGCGAGAGATGGTGTTGCAGCGCTGGGCTGGAGCCAGTTGGGAGGGAGACCCTAAGCCCTGCTTCAGGACTGCGCACATCAGCCCGTGGGCAAAGGGGTGCCATGAAAGAATTCTGAGCAAGTGACGTCTGCATTTTTGAAAGCTCATTCTGGCTGCAGTGTAGGAAATAGATGGAGGTGGGAGAAGACTGGACATAAGAAAACCACCTAGAAGAACAGCAGGTTAATGTAGGTGAGAACAGACTGGGCCTGGGCTGAGGCGGCTGTGAGGTGGACAGATTGGTGTTCATCTAAGTGCTGTCACTGGAGGAGCATGGTGACTCTGCTAGAGCCACATTGGCCTCTTTGCTGCCCTTTAAATGTGCCAGGGACCTTCCAGCCATGGGCCTTCCCACCAGCTGTCCTCTCAGCCTGAAGTGATTTGCACCGAGGTATCTGTGTGGTTCTCCCCTAACCTCTTCAAGCGTTGTCCCCAATGCCATCTTGTCATTGAGTCCTACTCTGACCACTGCATTCAAAACTGTGCCCCACCACCCCCCATACACCTGAATTCTTGTCATCCTATGTACCCTGTCATTTATTTGCCTCCTAATAGCCTCTGTAAATTCAGTTACTTTTATGTTCATTGTTTATGATTTTATCCCCCGCTAGAATAGAAGATTGTTGAAGGCAGGAGTGTTTTGGTTTGGTTTCATTTTGTTTGTCCACTCTTGTATCCCAAGCTCTAGAACAGTGCCAGGTTCATAGGAGCCACTCAACTAATGTTGGTTGAATGCATAACTGGGTGAATGTTGGGGCTGGTGATACAAGAAGAGGCAAGGGTGATACCCAGTTTTCTTCTGGCTTGAGCGGAGGAATGAAGAAAGTAGGTAAAGAATTCATAAAAACAGGAGAGAGAGAGAATAACAACAGACAGGAAATGGGAAGATGACGAGTTCTGCTTGAAACGTTCGCCGAGGGATCGCAAGATAGAAATGGATGACCTGACGGAGAGCAGGTTTGGAGCAGAGCATAGGGGCTGACTGAAGGCCATGGAAGGTGTCGTGAGTGGTCCGAGGGCCCAGCCACAAGTCGCAGTCATGAATATGGAGTGGCGGGTGTTAGGGCTTCTCTCCAGAAGGAGGCCATCAGGCTGATGACTCAGGGAAGAGGCAATGTTGCAGTTCAACCCTAAAGGCCTCCTGCAGGAGGAATGCCCTCTCGTTTGGAGGAGGTCAGTCTTTTTTCTAGTCAGGTCTTCAGTTAATTGGCTGAGGCCCACCCACATGATGGAGGGCAATCTGTTTTGCTCGAAGTCCACCAATTTACATGTTGATTTCCTCCAAAGAGGAAACCCTCCCAGAAACATCCAGAATAGCGTCTGACCAGGTATCTGGGCACTGACTAGGAATCCAGCTGTCTGGGGGGGGAAGAATGTCGGTGGTGCACGTTGCAGCCGTTAGCTTCATGTTTCAGAGACATAGCTTCAAAATCTTTCGCAGAACAAACACATTAGAGGAGATCCTCAAAAAAAAAAAAAAAAAAGACCCTCTAGTGGATTTATTCAGACATTAATCCTGGGCTGTGTAGACAAGGAATTTTCCAAATTATCTCCATTAATGATGGCATATCACCTGTCCCTTGAAAAAAAATAGCAAATACATAATAATCAAACTTCCCTGGATGCGTTGGTTATCTTTGGCTAGGATGAGAAGAACCCAGGCAGAGCTGACACTTAAAATTAGCTATCACAGGCAGCTGCTCTGAGCCATATCTTATTGGGGTTACAGAAAGGACATGATAGTACCTTCAAGCAACATAGAATCTGGGGAGAAGGTACTGGCTATTTTTTATGTTCTTAAAAAAATTTAATTTATTGAGATGATACTGGTTAATGAAATTATATAGGTCTCAAGTGTACAATTCTGTAATACATCATCTGTGTATAGTATGTTCACCACTCAAAACCAACTCATTCTCCTTCACCGTTAATCGCCCTGTACCCCCTTCTTCCTCACCCCATCTGCCTCTCTCTCTTGTGATCTGTTGTCTGTGTCTATGAGGTTTTCTTTTTTTTACTTAATCCCTTTGTCTTTTTCACCCAGCCTCCCAACCACATCCCCTCTGACATCTGTCAATTTGTTTTCTGTACCTATGGATCTGTTTCTATTTTGTTTATTTTATTCATTAGATTCCACATATGAGTGAAATCATATGGTACTTTTAGTTCTCTGACTGGTTTATTCGCAGAGCATAATACTCTCCAGGCCCATCCATGCTGTCACAAAGGATAAGATTTCCTTCTTTTTTATGGCTGAGTAGTATTCCGTTGTGTAAATGTACCACTGCTTTTTTATCCACTCATGTACTGATGGAAACTTGGGGTGTTTCTAAGTCTTGGCAATTGTAAGTAATACTGCAATGAACATAGGAATTCTCATAGTCTTTCGAATTAGTGTTTTGGGCTTCCTTGGATATAATCCAAGAAGTGGGATCCCTGGGTCATAAGGCAGTTCCATTTTTAATTTTTGGAGGTATCTCCATACTGCTTTCCACAGTGGCTGCACCCATCTGCATTCCTGCCACCACTCCACAAAGATTCCCGTTCTTCACATCCTCAGCAACACTTGTCAGTTGTTGATTTGTTGATGTTGGCCTTTCTGGCAGGTGTGAAGTGGTATCTCATTGTGGTTTTAATTTGCATTTCTCTGATGATTAGTGACTTCAAGCATCTTTGCATATATCTGTTGGCCATCTGTATGTCCTTTTTGGTAAAGTGTCTATTCAGATTCTTTGTCTATTTTTTAATTAGATTGTTTGAGGTTTTTTTGGTATTTGAGTTGTACAACTTCTTTATAAATTTTGGAAATTAACCTCTTATCAAATGTATCATTGATGAATTTGTTTTCCTCTTTAGTGGGTTGTCTTTTCATTTAGTTGATGGTTTCCTTTGCTATGCAAAAAATTTAGTTTGATATAGTCCAATTTGTTTATTTTTTATTTTGTTTCCCTTGCCTGAGAAAATATATCAGAAAAAATATTGCCATGAGAAATGTCCGAAATTTTACTGCCTATGTTTTCTTCTAGGATTTTTCCAGTTTAGTGACTTGCAGTTAAGTCTTTAATCCATTTTGAGTGTATTCTTGTCCATAGTGTATGATGTTATTAATGTATTGCTGGATCCGGTTTGCTAATATTTTGCTGAGAAGTTTAGCATCTGTGTTCATCAGGGATATTGACCTATAATTTTCTTTCTTTGTATTATCTTTGTCTGGTTTTGGAATTAGGATAATGCTGGGCTTGTAAAATGAATTTGGGAGTCGTCCCTCTTGAATTTTTTGGAATAGTTTGAGAAGTATAGGTGTGTGTTCTTTGGATGTTTTGCAAAATTCACCTGTGAAGCCATCAGGTCCAGAATTTTTGTTGGGAGTTTTTGCTTCGGTTTCCTTAGTTGTAATCAGCCTATTCGGATTTTCTGATTCTTCCTGATTCAATTTCAGAACATTGTGTGTTTCTAGAAATTTATCCATTCCTTCCAGGTTGTCCAATGTTGGCATATAGTTGTTCCTAACATTTGCTTACAATCCTTTGTGTTTCTGTGATCTCAGTTGTTACTTCCCCTCTTTCATTTCTCATTTTATGTATTTGGGTCCTCTCTCTTTTTCCCTCGATGAAACTGTTTAAAGGTTTGCCAGTCTTGTTTATCTTTTCAAAGAACTACCTTTTGGTTTAATTGATACTTTGTATTATATTTTTAGACTTTATTTGGTTTATTTCTGCCCTGATCTTCATTATTTCCTTCCTTCTAATCACTTTGGGTTTTGTTTGTTGTTCTTCTTCTAGTTCCTGTAAGTGTAAAGTTAGACTGTGTATTTGAGAGTTTTCTTTCTCCTTGGGGTAGGCCTGTATTGCTATGAATTTCCCCCTTCAGAATGCTCTCAATGTGCCCCATAGATTTTGGACTGTTGTGTTCTCCTCTTCATTTCAAGGTATCTTTTGATTTCTCCCTTGACCTTGTTATTAACCCATTCATGTTGAGCAACATGTTATTTAGTCTCCATGCCTTTGTTTTTCAGTTTTCTTCTTGTGGTTGATTTCAGTTTCATACCATTGTGTTCAGAGAAGATGTTTGATATGATTTCAGTTTTCTTAAATTTATTGAGATTCGTTTTGTGTCCTACCATGTAGTTTATCCTAGAAAATGTACCATATGCACTTGAAAATAATGTATATTCTGCTGCTTTGGGGTGAAATGCTCTAAAGATATCAGTTAAATCCATCTGATGCAGTGTGTCTTTTAAGGCTTCTGTTTCCTTGTTGATTTTCTGTCTGGAGGACCTATCCATTGATGTCAATGGGGTGTTAAAATCCCCTATGTTGGTTGTGTTACTGTTGATCTCTCCTTTTATGTCCATCAAAATTTGCTTTATGTATTTACATGCTCCTATGTTGGGTGCATAAATGTTTACAAGGGTTAGATCCTCTTACTGGATTGATCCCTTTATCATTATATAGTGTCCTCTTTTGTCTCTTATTATAGCCTTTGTTTTAAAGGCTATTTTGTTAAATATAAGTATTGTTATCCCAGCTATTTTTTCAAATCCATTTTCATGAAATATCTTTTTCCATCCCTTTACTTTTAGTCTGATTTGAAGAGTAACAAAATTTATTTATATATAAGAAGGCCTTCTTTCCCTCCTCCCCCAACAGTGAACCTGTACAACCAACACACTTCATTCAATCTCTGCTTTAGAAAAGAGGTTAACAAATAATTTCCATGCATCCCATCAGGGGAATTAAAACGTGTTGCCATAGTCAGACTAATCAGGGTCCCCACCTAACGAGATACAGGGCATAGAAATACCTCGTGGCTTATATTCAGGGCCACCTGGGTTTTGCGACCTTGCGAACATCGGGACTCCAATTTGCATAGCTCGTGTCTCCTGTCCATTGCCTGTGGAGAGCCTGCTGGCAGCGGGGGTCACAGAGGCTGGCGACCCGCAGAGCTGCAGGGAATCCCTGTTGCTCTGTTCTGCTCAGGTGGCAGAGGGCAGGACCTCTTGAGTATCTGCCATTATGGTTCATAAACATTTGCTAATAGGATAAGGAGGTGAAGCCCACTTACTGAGCCTAAAAAACATTATGCAGGGCAAGACTGCAATTTCTTGTATCCCTGAAAGTATCTGAAAAAGCTTATCTTTGTGAAGAGGGTCTCCCAGTCACAGATAAATCAAGGACCTAAGAGTTGGAGAAAACCCCAATGGCATGAATGGGTCTTAGATTGCGTGGCATATTGCAAGTGTGTTGGAGGTCACATTGAATGATTGTCGGCTTTCAATGCAGGGACTGTATTGGACCATTAAATGCAACTGTCTGTGGTAGAGATTTATTATTTGCTACCAGGGCCAAAAGAAAAAAACCCTCTTTGGGAACATATCCCTACAGAATTCTCACTTTGCACATCGTATTTGAAAACTCTAAATGATTCTTGAATGTATATTAACGTATATAATATGTAAAGCAAGGTTGTCCTGAACATTTCGGGGTACAGAGGAATGTGCGTTTTTGATTCACGCTTGAGAGTGAGGACCTGGGTTACATGCATAATATTTGGGCTTCATTAGTTTTCAGTGAACAGCTTGCAGACTGCCAGACTTGTTCATATGAACACATTTCCCCAATATCTAAAAGTTAGTCATTGTTATATTACCTTATTAGGGCAAAGGATTTTGTGTTAAAATATCTATTCAGATTTAATGATAAAATTTCACATTCATATAGTGTGTTGCAAAGCTGAGTTCCCACTACTCATATGAATAATAATTACATGAAATAATTTGTCAATTTTTGTTTTCTAATAATAATAACTGCTAACTGTATTGAGTACTTATGTGCTAGTCACTGTTTCAGTGCTGTGTGTGTGTGTGTGTGTGTGTGTGTGTGTGTGTATCAGCTCATTTGATTCTCACCCACACAGCCCTTTGAGAAAGAAGTTAGTCCCATTTTTCAGAGGAAAAGACTGACCTACGGGTAAGTTTTAGTAATTCTACCGTGGCTGCACTGCGGGGAAGTGGTAGGATGGGGTCTGAACTTAGCCAGACTGACCCTAGAGCCTGTGCTCTTATACCATGTCGAGGTCATTAGTTTATACTTTAAGAAAAAGGCACTTTAACGTCAGCATAACCATGCCACCATCTTCTTACACTGAAGGATGACTAAATCAGTTTAGAATAAAAGAGAGCTGCCATATATTTTTAACCTTTGGAAATTGATACAGCAAATTTGTCTTTCAAAAATCATTAATGAATTTAAAAAAGAAAGAAAATGAAATTTTAAATATTAACAGCATTTCAAACATGTAGAAACAGAAAGGCCAAGATTTTTCTTTTAAATCATCTGTCACAAGGAAAAGCTAACTCCCAAACGACGGTGTTAGTTTATGCCATTCCTTTTGAACGTATGAATCTCAAGAGCTGTGATTTGCGTAGAAAAGCAGCATATCGGGACTCAGAAACCCTGGTTGTTCCTGTTTACTCTGGGCGACCTTGAACATGGCACCCTCTGAGCCGCAGTTTCCACAGCCTTAAAATCCTGTTCTTCTAGTAATCACCAGAGTTTGCGCCAGCTCTAATATTTTATGAATATCTTCAAGCATTAGAAACTCGTTTAGAACTTTTGCTCTCTTAGAATTAAAACTAATTAAACTCTTTTCTAAGATGATGTGGGTTTTCCGCCCCCTGATTACGGTAGATCAACAACTAGGCAGACATTTTCTTTGTAAGTATAGTTAACTGATGGCATTAACTCCACCATCACAGTGGATCTTTGGTCATTTGCTAAAGCTGGTGAAATCTTCCATTTCTCCCCCCAAGCAGACACTGTGTATCTCCTCCACACAGTGCAGAGCCATATGGAACCATTAGAACGACAAGCAACCAGGATGATCTATTAAATAAGCAACACTCCCCCTTCCCTCTTTTCCTTCCTCCTTCCTCTTTCTCCTCTTCCCCCTTTCCTCTTTCTTCTCCTTCTCCTCTTCTTCTTCTTCATTTTTATTTTACTTTTATTTTTTTGCAGAGACACTAAATCAGTTTTCTCTCTATCAGAAATTGGGCTGCAAGAAAGTCTTCCCAGAAATTGATATGAGAAATGCTAAAATCAAGATAAAAGCCTGATCGATCTAACTGAACAACACCTCCATTCAGGGCTGGAAATGATAAAACAGTAGCATAACCTCTGAAGGAGAAACCGTCTAAATTTTACCATAACAGTATCTAGTATGAAAATTTATAGTCCTTCCCATTTAACCTAGCCGTGGAGAGGGAGAGGGGGTTGGGAATAGATGAGCTGTGAAGTGAGTCTTTGAGATTGCCACAAATCTGTCAATGATCCTTTTATGGACTTAAAACCACTCTGTTCCAGCCCTGTGGCTCAGTTGATTGGGCATCAGCCGGCAAAGCGAAAGGTCACGGGTTCAATTCCCGGTCAAGGCACATGGCTGGGCTGTGGGTTCTGTCCCTGGCCAGGGCACCAGGCAGCTGATCAATGCTTTTCTCTCACAACAATGTTTCTCTCCTTCTCACTCTCCCTTTTGCACTCTCTAAAAAAGAAATAAATAAAATCTTAAAAAATAAATCCACTCTGTTCCTGTTGTCCCTTCACCTCTGAAAAAGAAAAATTTTTTTTAAATACTCATGTCAATGAAAGGGAAATGAGAGCAATTTTCATTTTAGGGCCTTTTGTGGACAAGCAGTATGAGGAAGTCTTTTCAATGCACCATTGACAGTTGGCTGTCCTCTTCCTTTGCTGGGCCTACAACATGCTGCTCTTTTTACCCCCGCTTTTGTGCATGTTTTAAGTGTGGGTTGCACTGTGCTGCTCTATGAAGGTTTAATTAAGACATTAGCATTCACTCAGCAAGCACAAACCATGCTTGTATCTCTAAAGAGAACTAGACAACAAAGCGTCCAACCTACTGAAATAAAAGTACGGCTTAGTTTCTTAAAACTCATATGCTCAGAGTCTGGCATTTCTGTGAAGAGCTGACACAGGAGAGCCTCAGCATGCAATGAGAAATGCATGGGCCTTTCAGACGCCTTTGTTTGTCTGTGTTCAGCATCCAGGTACGAAAGGTCTGTGTATTAGGATCTGTGGGACTGTGAAAATGCGTAGGTTTTTAAATCTTTAAGATTGCAGAAATCGCATACATACATTAACAGAACAGGTGTGTAAAATCATCCTGGAATGAGAGAAAACGTGAGTAGCCTACATGAAACATATGGTAAGAACTGTGCATTCCGTTTGCGCTTGTTTCTGGGAGCTGTACTTATGGCAGCTTATAAAATCAGTTCAATTTAGCTGCTGTTTCTCTGTGCAATAAATTATTCTGTGTAATAAAGAAAATATGAACCCAAAATATGGGTGGGAAAATGTTTTTTGTCACACATCAAGATGTTGACCCAAAAATCAGCAAGACTGACTGAACAGCCTGCCTCCTGAAAAGACACAATATTAGGAAGCTTTTTCCATTTTGCTTAGGATGATCTTAAGAAAAATAGAATATGTAGAGGCCAGCTGTCTGATCACATAAGCCTGTACTTTTACCTCTCCTGGGCTGTATTGATTAAATGTTGTCTCATGCATTATCAATTTGAATTGGATCAACTAAAATGCATTGCATAAAAGATCATTTATTTTCCCTATTGTTACCAGTGATAACATCGAATCAACATCCAAATTATACTTTTCTGATAAAATTCTTAATCTATCGAGTCTCCTCTGTTGCCATTCATAGCTTTACTTCTGATTCATTATTAATCACAGCTCATGTGTTCAATCATCATAAACTGTTCATAATGGCTTATTTGTAGCTCTTAGGTTTCCTTTAATCTCCCTACAGTGAATTACAGTAGAACTCATTTCATTTGTTGGCATTATTACATACTTGATTAATGCCCAGGTTTTAAATTGTTAGTTTTTTTCTTATTTTTATAAAGAACTAAAAAATCAGGATTTGCTACTCTTGCCAGAAATCAGGGCAAAATTTCAAAATATTTCTCGCAGAGGACTTGGGCTCAGACACCCTCACACATGCGAGTGTTCTGTCGGAGTCGCTTTGGGCAGCTGGAGCTCCCATAACTGTCTCCCCTAACTGTTCTTATTCGTGGAGTTAGAAATCCTGGCGTTAGACCCCAGAGCTCTTCTAGAAGCCAGGCCTTGTTTTTCTCAGGAACCAAATTAGTTCACGGCAATGAGGATGTCTTCAGCAAAATGTATCACAACAAACTAGACACAACATTCTCTAGCAGATAGAAAGTCCATGAAAATGAGCATTTTACTCACTTGCCTGAGATTCTCTGCAAGAGACAATAACCCTAAGAGCAGCCGGAAGTCTACTTTATGTAATTGGATAATCTATGCTCCTTTCTCTTCCCACGGGAAACAGATGGCTCTCAAGACACTTCCTCGAGGGAAATTGGGAGAAGTGCTAAGGTTGTGTTTAGCTGGATCTATCAGAGGTCGGACAACACAATTCCCAGCAGTACAAGATACATGTCCCAGTCCTGTCCCATGGGCCCTACTGCCCATGGAAAGAGGGTCAGAGTCTCTAACAAAGCATTAAGATGCAGAACCTAATCCCACCCTGTTCTTCCAGCCTCCCTCTTCTGCTCTGAACTATGTTTTTTCATTGATTCAAGAGCTTTCTTTCTCAGGGTTACAATGTAGTGCTGTTTTCTCAGTGAAATCCTCTCCAATCACCTCCATTTGCTTATGGGGAGCAGTATAAAATAATATGTCCCAAACTGTGACCTGAAGACCCCAGGAATGGAGGGTCAGGGCACAGGGAGTAGGTGGAGAAGCCAAATCTGTCTGGGCAACAAACATTGTCAGGAACTTAACTACACTAAAAGTATAATTACTATCACATGGGTGAGCTGTTGTTTTTATTGTTGTGCTATTGGAGTTGTCCCAGTTTCCCCCCATTGCTCTCCCCTGCCCATCTACCCGCTGCTCCCACAGTCAGTCCCTACCCTGTTGTCCATGTCCATGGGTCATTTATGTTTGTTCTTCAGCTAGGCCCCTCCCCTTCTTTCCTCCCTTATCCTATATTTTTTAACATTAAGAAGGGAACACATACCCCCAAAGTAGGATACTCCATAATGTATTATACAAAATGTAGCTACAATCTTCTTTCTCAAGCAATTCATAAACACAGTTTTCCCTTTGAACACCCTTAATATGTGAACCATTTATTTCATCTTCTCTGCTTTGAAAATATGTATGCTGTCCTTACATAAGTTTCTTTTTATTAATTTTTAATTTTTTAAAGATTTTATTTATTTATGTTTAGAAAGGGGAAGGGAAGGAGAAAGAGAGGGAGAGAAACATCAGCGTGTGGTTGCCTCTCACATATCCCCTCCTGGGGACCTGACCTGCAACTCAGGCATGTGCCCTAGACTGGGAATCAAACTGGTGACCCTTGGTTTGTAGGCTGGCGCTCAGTCCACTGAGCCACACCAGCCAGGGTAGGTTCCTTTAACTTACTTGCAAATACCTGAGATCAGAAGTCATGCCTTCCTTCATTTCATGTTTACTCATCCCCATCAAAAGCTTTTTAAACCTTTATTTTATGTTTCTTAAGCCTCTGCCCCAAACAATTTCATTCATTCATTCAATCAATGACATTGCCTCTCATCACACCAAAAGCATGAATGTACACATCTAACTAGACATCTTCTCTTAGAATTTACAGCCAGAGAGTGGGAGGAAGCTTTTGGAGGTGATGGATGTGTTTACAGCATAAATCGTGATGATGGTTTTGTGGGTATATGTGCATCAAGTTGTATACATTAAATATGAACAGCTTTTTAATATGTCAATCATACCTCAATAAAATAGTTTTTAAAAAACTCACTGTTTTTTCATCTCTAGACTTAACCCAAGTAATACCCAGATTTACCGACCCAGAGAAACGTGTGTTCCTCCCCCTCTCCAAAGCTAACCATTCTGTCTGTGCTCTGGGTCTGTCCCCACCCTCCCTCTCCAAAATCCATCAGTTCTTTTCTTCTGCCTCAAGGTTCCCTGCCATGTCACCCCAGCACCCCTCCGCTGAGGTCGAGGTCACTGTGCTGCTGCCGTGTCAGAATATCTGCAGTTTTCCGAGGATCGCTCACACCATACCCCATTCCCAACTCGTGCAGGTGCCTTTGCATCCCCCCTTCTCTGTGAACATCCTAGAGCTCCTCTAAGACCTGGCTTAAAACACCCCCATCTTCTTGAAGATGTCCCTGGTCCCCTCAGGTCCTCCCAGGGCACACTGTCCTTTAATACAGGACCAACCGCAGCCTGGCAGAGTGGTTTCCTGTGCACATACATGCTTCCCAGTAGATTGAGAGCTCGCTGGCTGACAGGTTGTGTCTTATGAATCATTGTCCCTTCTTGTAAGGCTTTCTCACATAGTTGATATTTTAACCAATATTTGTGGAATAATTTTTCTTTCTTCCCTATGACCAACTAGGACTTGATAAAAGTGAACACTCACATCATATCATGTTATCTGTGTTCTCAAATAGAAACTTTCTTTTAATAATGTGTCTTTCTGATGATTCTTCTAGGCAGAGAAGAAAACATGCTTTAAACACTGTTTGGCTTTTCTTCCCTTGTCCCCAGCTAGTTGCAATCATCTGTCCACATAGGCTCACAGAGGTCATTCAGGATCAGCCTGTGGCCACACTGCCCCTTATCCTACTCGACCCTATCTGACCTCTACAAGGAAGAGGCATGTGATAGCACTGACCACTGTCCTCACAGGCATATTTTTAAAAATAGAATATAAGGAAAAGGCAGCATTTATTAATCCTGTACCAAACACATACACATATGTGTGTGTACACACACAAAATCATCTCATTTTATTAACACATCAATTTACATACATATAATCAATTCATTAAATCCTTTCAGCAGATCTGTTTCACAAGTGCAGAAACTGAAGCTAGGAAAGGTGAATACCCTCCTTGAAGTCCTGCCTCTACATATCAGAGCCAGAAATGAAATCAGCCTGCCTCACATCAAAGCCAGTGTCTTTTACTCATAGGGCTTCAAAAATAGGGAGAATTGATTAACATTAATGATTGTATAGCTGGTATGTATGACTGTAGTAGATTATTTATAGCTATACTTTATATATCATAAAAATATAAATTATTTACTAAACTGTGATGTATCAGGCTTAGATATGTTCTTAAATGCTGATACCTGCACTTCACAGAATATGATTTACTGAGGAATGATTTCTATTTGCAACTTTTATCTGAAACAGAGGACGCTCCATGATTCGGCTAAGGAAATCAAAGCCCAGAGAAGAGCAGACCCTTCCAAAAGTCAGAATGCTAGAGTTCCAGAGCAGAACCCCATCCTGGACTTTAAAGTATCGGTCTGCCTACCTGTGCTTTTGAGAAACACGGTGCATCTTGAGGGAGCAAAGTTAACGCACTCCATAGTTAAGGACCCGAGACAACAGACTAATTTGGAGGGGATGCCAAGATCACATGACAGCGCTACCCATAAAGAGGGGATGAAAAGGGCAGCAAAGGCATTTGCAGTTCAGAAATACTTGAAGACCTTGTTTTTTCATAAGTCACTGGCCAAGAGCCAGTTTTGAATTCTGCATCCTCCTTTCCCAAACTTTTCACACCAATTATATATGTAGTTTTTAAGTCAGTGCAATTCAAGAAATTATATATGGGTAGAATTATTTCTTAAAGAATCTTTTAACCTCCGTTTGTTTTCTTCATTTAGTAATACTATATTGCTGAGCACCTACTGCATGCCACACATATCCCAGAGTTTGGGCGAAGACCAGAAGTGGTCATTTTCAACAGCAGAAAATTAAATATGTTCCAAAATGTGCTTCTATTTTCAAAAATTCATGAATAAGCACATTAAGCAGCGATAAATGACATGTGGGGATATTTAAGGCACCAAAGCCTTTTGGGATGAGCAGATCAGCAAAACGCAACATCAGAAGAACAGGTCTGAGGACTATAAATATGGCTACTGGTATTTCGACTCTCTTGACAACAGTAGCTTGGATGTGGAATTCATATACCTTGCTTAAGAGTTGTCAAAGAAGATATTGACTAAAAAATAAGTATTTTGCAAGGGGAGAGTTTGTAAGGATATAATTTCTTTAAAAAAAAAAGAACTGTTTAGAAAAATTGAAATCATTTTCTGGGAAATAGGTGAATTTCTCAATGACTATCGTTTCAGTTAATACTGAGGAGAAAGTAAAATCATTGTTGCCCTAATTGTGTTGCCAAGTGGAAAATGCATCCTGTCACTTGGAAGCCACCATTTTTGCAATGCTGTCAGAAATATATGCCTGGTATCTTAAAGGTGTGTAAGAAATGACATTGCAGTAAGGAACTTAGGACCGTATGCTAAACAGTTATCTGGTTTTGGCTGCATGAAAGAAAGTGC
Organism: Mormoops blainvillei; assembly: GCA_004026545.1. NCBI lineage: Eukaryota > Metazoa > Chordata > Mammalia > Chiroptera > Mormoopidae > Mormoops > Mormoops blainvillei. Next base: position 20,955 of record PVJD01006742.1, on the reverse strand, counting down.
AAGCATTGAAACCGAACAGACTTAGTTGCTTGTATAACCCTCCTGGCCTGTTTCCTCATTCGTTAAATAGGGGATACTATTACTTCCAATACCGGTTGTAAGGACCTGATGTGGTAAATTATGTATAAAGCCTCGCTGGTAAACCAGTCTTAATATGGCTTGCCAGCCATATCCCTATGTACCATCCACTCATTTTAAGTCTTAATGATTTATTTCAGGGGTGGAAATGCAGGGGAACGAAAGCAGTTCCAGAACCTCACGTGCCCTAAAATATGTCAGCCATTCCCCACAGTACCGTTTCCTGGAGTGGTTTCTGTTCCCACCACGGCACATTCCTGAGTCCCCTGGCGGTCTCACCACCCACTGCACGGTTCAGACACTTCCCTGGCCTGCTTTGAGCAACTGTGAACCCTTCTGTCTGCACCATTATTTTTATATACCGTGCATATTTAACTCGGAGATCAAGGAAGCTCCTCCAAGGTTGGGGGATAGTGATGTCTATGTGCTTCTCCCTGGGGGCCCGTGTATGGGCCAGTCTCTTCATTGGTTGCCATGTCTTGCTGATGAGACGAGAGAGGTGGCATCAGTCCACATGCGGACCAATCCGTTGTTCCATTCCTGGTCCCAGATCATGGCTAAGCCTGACAATGAAACACATCTCCCAGTGGCAGAGTGGCCCTCTGTTTTGCTGTCACTTGCCTCACCATCCAAGGGTTAGCATCATTTGTTCATTAAAAGGACAAATAGATTCTCATACCCTACCTACAACATGCCAGGCCCGTGCCAGGTGCTGGGCTGAGCCACATAGACATGCTCCCTGCCCTCACGGGGCCCACATTCTAGTCTGACAGGGAGGCATTAGATAAGCAAACAAGCAGATGTGTAAGTGTAAGTTCTAAAAAGAGCAATGTGAGAAATGAACAGAATGCAGTAAATGAGAGTTGCAGGAAGGCCCTGCTTAGAGAGGGTGGCCATGAAAGGCCTCTCTGATGGGGCAACGTCTAAACCGAGACCAGCCCTTTGAAGAGCAGAGGGAAGAGTGTACACAATACGACCTACGCTTTAATGCCATACGGTGGTGCCATTTCATGCTGGGCGCTATGGCCCCCATAAGAATGTGGCTGCAGCCTCAGCTAAGTCTGAAAACACTGTGCTGGGGCCAACGACCTGTTGCCATACTCTCCATAGTCCCTCCATGGTGTTCAAAGACCTTACTCAACCCAAGAAGAGAGCACGGCCCACCCAGTGACCACTTGCCACCCCCAGCGACGGCCTCCACCCAGCCCCTGAGGGAATTCTGCAGACACAAGTGGTATGAGTTTAGGTTTATTCAGAACACAAGCCCCCTTGAAAAAAGATTGAAAACAGTAGAATTGTCAAATCTTACTGTGGAAGGTGAAATTCATTCTCTTCTCACCCCTCAAACCCAGATTTTCATATTTTAGCAAAATTGACCCATACAGACAGAGAAACAACTCAACCAGTTCTTGGAACAATGGTAGAAAAAGATACCTTTGCCAAACGACCCTGATTCAGCATCCAGTTTCCATCATCTTCTGCACTGTTCTAGAATTCCCTAATAAGAATCTGAACATATTTTCTTCTCGTTTTTTAGATCACATTATTTTTATAGAATGCTTTATAATTTTCAAAAGATGTTCACACCTTTTTTTGGTTCCTTACAATAACCCTGTGAATAGGGAAGACATGTTTGGAGTATTAATGAAGCAAAAGGTTAACAAAAGTTATGCTTTCGTTTCTTGGCAAAGTACCTCCCCTCTCAGGCACGAGCTTCCTGAATTTGGAATCGACCTTATTCCAAATGTTCTTTTTAACAGGGGAGGCAGTATGGTGGAGTGATGACAGCACAGGCTCTGCCACCTAATTAGTATGTCACCTTAAGCCTCAGTTTCCCCACCTGTAAACAGGAATAACAGTACCAAACTCAGAGTCAATTTGTGGGGATTGAAGGACGTAACAGGAAAGCACCCAGCTGAGGTGCCTGTGTGAGAGCCCTTTGCTCACCCTTGGCCACTTTCTCTAAACACTCGGAAGAGAATGAACCTAGCAGGCGCATGGGAAGTAGTAATCATAGAGCCTTGTTCCCCCCACCACACCCCAAACCTTTTTCCCTCCTTTCTGCAACACCATTCTCCCAAGTCCCATTTCCTGGGGTCATCCTTAGAAATCCTCCCTCCCCTTTCCCGCCGACGTGCATACCCACGGTCCCTGCCCTTCCTGCCACCTAGATATTCCTTAGACCTGCCCCTTCCCTCATTGCCAGTCACTTTTCATTCAATGACTGTTTATTGAGCACCTACTGTATGCAGCCACTACACTGGACTCTGGGAATACACTGGTGAACAAGACTTAATTCTTGGCCATCATCCTTACTCGAATTATTTTAATTTACTGATCTGTGGACAGTATCTCCTTACTCCAATTCATCCTCATTGGTGACATCATAATTATTGTTATAAGCCATCCAGACCTCTGATGTCATCAACTCTGATCTCATAATTTCCCTTCCTTAAAACTTGGGAGATTTCCCAAAGATCTCAGAATAATAAAAACAAGCCATATTGAATGAGTATGCACTATATGCCAAGTATTGTTGGAAGCACTTTACATGGGTTAATTAGTTGGAAGATCAAATTCCTTTAGAATGCCCTTAAATTGGGCTGTAACCCACCTTCACAGCTTACCATCCTGCCACTCACACGTACAGTCTTACTTGCCGAAACTAAATAGGGACATACATAAAATTTTAAGACCATAAACAGGCGCGTCATGTTCTTATGTTCTTGCACACCTCTGTGCTTTTGAACATGGCATCTCCTCTGCCTGAAATTCCCTTCCCTTAGTTCTGTACCTGAAAAACTACTCATCCCTGAGAACCTGTCTCCTACCCACGAAGCCATCTGCAGCTCCCCCAGGCCGAGGTCACCACTCCTTGCCCTGCCCTTTCCTCACATTGAATGTACTCCCTTGGAGTAGCTGTTACTTTGCCCAGTAATTCCTTGTCTTCCCCACTAGAGCGGAAGCTCCTCAAAGCAATAATTATGTCCCATTCATTTCTGTGCCCCTAAGTCATCTAGCATGGCTGACACAGTCCATCCTGGCTGCGTTTTTGCTGATGGAAACTGTATACTGCAGGTCCTTGGTCCCTCACCAAGGAGTCACTATCAGAACAGGAGCTTCCAGTGGGGACCTAGAGTTTAGGACTGTAACAATTCTGTTAAGGACACAGTGACCAACACTTATAAAACGTGCTGTGGTTCCTCAGTACACTTTCTTCCTTGAGTGATTTGCACTTTAAGTAACAAGCAGTAGAAATGCCTGCTTAGTTAAAACGTTGTGCCCTTGTTCGGTGTCAGGTTAGGTCTTGGTGAGCCTGGGTACTGTGAAGATGGAAGTATTGGCATTAATCGGAGAGAATCTTTTTTTCTCTTTCAATGTTGTCTCTATTGTCTCCATCACCTACATTATGTGTCAAATATCCTCCAAAGGAAGCATTTTGCCTAAATTTTAATCAAAGATCAACTGAACACTTGGAAAAGGAGTATTTGCTAAAGGAAGACCAGGCACTTATATTTTCTGATATTTTGTACCCAAATTATCCATCTTCCCAAAAGTCCCCAGTCGTGGGCACTTTTAGAGCAGAAAGCATGTCAACAAGAAGCCTGGCTCTTCCTGGGAGGTAATTCAGCAAAGACATAAGCAACAAAACATGCTTAGTGCTGCGCTTTAGGAAATTGATTTTTTTAATTTAATTGAGGTAGGGTTCTAAATAGTAAGTATATCATGGGAGTGTCTGTTTGTCTCATTTGGAAGCTTGGTAAATTTTCTGCACGAATGATGATTTAATCATCAAGCAAACTGCACTAATCAGACAAAGCCCATTTGTTCTGTTGTTTTAATAATCAATTCAGATCCCTCGGCTTCCTAATACATTGCTTGGTGGTCAATTCCAATTAACTGGAGATATACATCTATTTGGTCCTGCATATAGACAAGATATTAGCCATCAGGCTGTTCCCAGGAATAAATTTAAATTCTGAGTTTAAGCACTCTTGAATTTATGCCCTTTTATGTTGAGATGAAAGGTTTATAAAACCTTTCTCCCTGTAAAAATCCTCATAAATGAGTGCAGTATTACTATTTTTAAATTAAAATAATCTTTTGTAGCATCATGACTAGAGATTTTGCAAATAGCCATGTAAATGATTATAAAATAGGAGGAAATGTTTGAAAAGTTACATTTTACTAAATTCCTAGTTAGATGAAATTTTTTTTTCCTGTCAAATTCGCTAGTCAAATTATTCAGGTTTTGGTTTGCCCTAATGCTGTCTTTTTTTAGTAGACCAAAATAAGCCATGCTTACATAAGATTCACGTGCTTCATGAAACCACGATGTTAATAACACTTGGTTTTTAAAGGTTGTGTTTGGAAAGGTAGCATCTCTTGTCTCCCAGGCTCCTTAATTAGCATTTCTCATATGCGACATTTCTCTGAGACACACTGCAGTTAAGGAGCTCTGTTCATGGCTTTTCCACAGGGAGCCTTCAACACATTCTGTCCATGTTCGTGAGATATAAATATCATTTTTTATGAACCTTGATGAGAGAAGAGATTAAACCTACTAAATAAAAACAAGAAATGCTGGGGAAAAGGAAGCCACTTTTATCTCAAGGAACTGAAATACGGTCTCTCAACATTTGAGGCATCTGGCCTGAAACAATGTTAGTAAATTTCTTAAAAAGTTGAGATTAAAATCCTTCTAATTGACAATCATTTTTTCATAAATTGGAAGTAAACTTTGGTATTTAAATTCTTCATCTTTTTTATTTCTTCACAAATTACTTAAATTCCATAAAGATTAAACCAAAAATTTCAGGAAGATATAATTTAAGCATGGGTGGGAAAAATTTGGTATAATCAGTAAGTGGCATTAACACTGTGGCATTTTCATCATTAATTATGCATTTCATGGATATCAACTGCCTGCTATTTGAATAACATCATATTAATTAATTAATGACATGCCCCATATTTTCATCATTCTAGGGCAATAGAAGAATAAATTACCAATTTTTCACCATGTGTTTTTCTGCCTAGCTTAGTATTACAATTACCTTGAAGTAAAAATGAATAATTTCTCACTGTGCAAATGACATTATATGCAGGTAATGAGTTTAGTGACAGTTGCATATTAAACCTTGTTTTCTACCAAATACGAAAACATTGTTTATTGCTTGTTTTCATTGGAACCCTGTTATTTTATCGAATTGCATTTTCAAGTAGGGAATATTACTTTTCCATGTGATAGTTTAGCATCTAATTTTTGGGATGCATTGTTCTTCTTTTCTCTTTTTTGTTTTGAGCCCATGAAGTTGATCAACAAGCTTGTGAACCTGATACAAAATGAACATACCTCATTTTTCATACAGCGTGCAAAGTAGATTTTCTTTGTTGGAGCATGACTAAATTGATACTGTCATTTAAAAGGTCTGTTGCTATTATTTTTTGGAGATTTCTTTGTTTTGATCTGCTTGGGTTTAAGTTTTGGGGGTGTTTTTTGTCACCTCAAGGTATGTTTATTGATTTAGAGAGGGGGGAAAAGAGAGAGACAGAGAGAGAGAAGGAGAGAAACATTGATGTACAGGCGAAACATCGATCAGTTGCCTCTCACATGCGCCCTGACTGGGGATTGAACCTGCAATGTGGCTATGTGCCCTGACCAGAAATCAAACCCCCAACCTTTTGATGTACAGGATGACACTCCAACCAACGGAGCCACCCAGCCAGAGTTGCTTGGGTTTAGTTTTGAGCCACTTTCTGATATACTACATGCTAGGAATATAAAGAGATAAAGCTTGTTTTTTACATGTTTACAAGAAGATTTTGGTCTAGAGAAAGAAACATGTAAACACCTGGTTTTAGCACAGTATGATAGGTGGCAGGAGATGGATGACAAGGGTGTTGGTAGAAGTTTCATCTTTCACAAATGTAATAATTGAACTTGGTTTTGAATTATTGAAAGGTGAGTAGGGTTCACCTGATAGAGAAGAGATGAATGATGTTCCAAAAAGAAGGCCAAGCTCATGTGTAAGACAGTTTTACTGCAGAGGTTCTCGGCTCGTCACTGCCCAGTGCAGCCCTGTCAGTGGCCGAGGCTAAAGTTGTCTGTCATCCCTTGCTTTTAATGCAAGAGACTATGACAAACAACTGCTCCTAAGTATTTATTGATAAGGCCAAAACCTTCTGGGCTGATGCAGGGACCAGAGTGCCTTTCTCAGCCACCTTCGGCAGCAGTACTGTGGCCCAGGGACTAAGGGTCTTCACAGAACATCGCTCAGATATTGGGCAGGCCTCCAAATATCCAGGGAAGAATTAAGGGCCATCGGTAAGCAGCATTTAGGTGTTTATATGTATGTATTCAATATATAGATATCATAGTATATATTATATATTATATATAGTATTTATAATTATTCCTAAATATTTATATATTATATATTGGCTCTATGTGTAGATCTAAGGAGAATATATATTATATACAATATAATATTTGGAATTCTTCCTAAATATATATTTTATATATTTATATATTTCTAAATATATATATGTATTTAGGAAAAATTCCAAATGTTATATAGTATATATAAAACATTTTATATATAATATGTACATATTTAAGAAGGATTTCAATAAGGACTCCAACAACGAGGAAAAAAGTGTTTAACCATAGAATACTTTGATTAAACCATTTAATTAAGAGAAAGCTTTGGCCCTGGCTGGTGTAGCTCAGTAGGTTGAGTGTCAGCCTGCAAACCAGAGGGTCGCTGGTTCGACTCCCAGTCAGGGCACCTGCCTGGCTTGCGGGCCAGGTCCCCAGTAGGGGGCATGCAAGAGGTAACCACACATTGATGTTTCTCTCCCTCTCTCCCTCCCTTTCCCTCTGTCTAAAAATAAAATAAATAAAATCTTTAAAAAAGAAAATTTTGTACATTCTACATGCATACCATTATACTAAGGTTATGTAACACACCAACTCATTATCTAAAGGTAATCGAGTTTTTATCATGTAAATATGCAACATTAAACCACTAATGCAGCCCTTGCGAATTACCTTAATTTAAGAAAAAAAGTTTTCATTATCTGGGAATCATTACTGACTGACAGATTTTTAGATTGCCCTCAAATTTCCCACTACCTGTTTCCTGGCCAGAGCTTTCTCTTCTGGAGTTAAGCATTTTGGAATAACGGTGTAAGAGTGAAAGGAATATTTAAAAATTGACAGAATCATTTTTGTGATAGTTGTATTAATGGATAAACTTGAAAAGACTTCGAATAAACTGCAGGTCTCCTAGTATAATAAAGTACCAGTCATTTAAATAGAAGCACGCAACCTCACAGCTAAATGTATCCCTGAGAATGAACCAACCACTTTATTTATTCGTTTGTTTCTTTGTTTGTTTGTTTTAGACAGCAAAGAAGGGAGGGAGAAAGAGAGGGAGAGAAACAGTGATGTGAGAGAGAAACATTGATCGGTTACATCTCGTACACACCCAGCTAGGGACCGAACCCTGACCAGGAATCAAATTGGTGACCTTCGTTTTGTGTGTTGATGTCCAACCAGCGGAGCCATAGCAGTCAGGGCCAGATGAACCACTTTTGAGCGGAGTGTGTGCCAGGCACTGTGCCGAGTACTCCTGTGAAAAGCTGTCTCAGGAGAGACTCCCAGCAACTCCAGGAGAGAAGTGGCAGCAGGGGTACAACGAAGATAAAGAGCTTGAATTTTGGAAGTCAGAACTGGACTCACATCCTGGCTGTCACCTACTCTAGCGAGTTTCTAAAATTCCTGAGCCTCAGTTTATTCATTTCTAAAATAGAGATAATCACCAAATTTTTAAGGCTGAGTGGTGAAGTAAATGAGATTATTTGTTTTGAAAAGCCATTTTATACGTGTGTGTTCCCTGCCCCTTCTGACCTTTCATCTTATGTTCTTTCCACTAAACCTCTTCTCGTGTCCAACTTAAAACTCAGATATTTCTTTGAACTGTGATGAAGCCATATCTTCCCATCTGGAACTTGCACAACTGATATCTTTCAGAGCCTTAATGTAGGCCATTACATTATCCCTCTTAATTGCATCTTTTTTGGTGTCAGTGTGGCCTTTCAGCGTGTTGGGAAGGGCGGGATTTTGAATTTTGCCTTGGTCCATTACCCTATTAAATATCCTTCACAGCTCCATGTCATTAAAAACCCTGATAAACGTTCATTCCCCTTATGTCTCCTTTGATGTCATTAATAAAAATATTGAATAGAGCAGAATCCAGGGGCAGAACCGTGTGGCATTCAATCAGTGGTCCCCCTACAGGCTGCAACAGCATCACTTACCAGGTCTTCTGAGTGGAGATGGACAACCAGCTGTGATGCCACTTAATTTTTCTCTCATGGAGCCCCCATCTTATGGATAATGAAAGACTTCATCGAGTGCTTTATTGGAATCAAAGACTGTATCTGTGGCATTCTTCTGGTCTGTCAACATCGTGCTAATAACCCTGTAAAAAATAAGGAAACTGCTATATAGGATAGCCCAAACTTATGTTTGATGAGACCACTGAAGTTTGAAAAGAAGAGTGGCCGATGGCACAGGGGTTGTTGCCAGAGAAAAACCATCTGGCCAGTTGCTGAAGTGTCTCAGGTTGTGGCTTTGATGTGCAGGGGGCTCAGCCCTTCCAGTGCAGTAAACTGGACTTAAAAAACTGAATGCGTTTCTATTTATTGAGACTCATTTCATGCCAGGCACTGTGCTAAGTGCTTTTCATGTATCTCATTTAATCCCAACACTGAAGCAGTGCACGCACTATTTTTTAACCCCATTATTTTGAAAGAGTTAGGTGAGGCTCAGAGAGGTTAAGTAATTGACCCAAAATCATACATAGTAAGTGTCAGAGTCAAGGCTCACACCCAGGTCACCCTGACACTGAGCCCTGCTCTTAATCACTGTGCCTGCAAAACAGATTCTTAGGCCTCACTGGTGTTGAATTATTGACGAGAGAAGAGGTATAAAGATTTCCAGCCTGGGCCCTGGCCAGGTAGCTCAGTTGGTTAGAGCGTCATCCTGATATGCCAAAGTTGCAAGTTCAGTACCCAGTCAGGGCACATACAAGAATCAACCAGTCAATGCATGTATAAGTGGAATAACAAGTTTATGTTCCTCCCTCTGTCTCTTCTTTTTTTTCCTCCCTTCCTCTCTCTCTCTAAAGTCAATAAATAAAAATTTTATTTAAAAAAATTTCAGTCTGGCCCTGGCTCTCGTGGCTTAGTTGACTGAGTGTTGTGCCACACACCGAAAGGTTGTGGATTCAGTTCCCGGTCAGGGCACATGCCTAGGTTATGGGCTTGGTCCCCAGTCGAGGTGTGTGCAAGAGGCAACTAATGTTTCTTTCTCACATCTCTGTCTCTCGCCCTGTCTTTCTCCCTCCCTAGAATCAGTAAAAGGGAAAAAAAAAAAAGATTTCCAATCTGTTATTGAAGGGCGGGAAGAATTTCCTAACTGTGACCAAAGGCTCCCTGCACTCTGTCTTCCGCACTTCCATTCCGGGTACTGAGGGAACTGATTCTTAGATTGCCCTTCCTGACGCGCAGAGTATATGAGGAAGAGAATGTTGAGGGCTGTCTCATTTGAATCAAAGCAAGGACTAGCAAAATAGCCCATGGCCAATGCGGAGAAGACCTCATAAGTGATAGAAGAGCTTACTTGCTCCAGATTCCAGCACTCTCTCCCCTCAATGCTGCCAGCACTTGGCTTTCTCATTCTCTTATGCATTGTTTCACTGCCTGAATCTGCCCTCTGCTCATGCTTCCAGGCCCACCCCACCCCGACATACACCTTCTTTGTTTAGCTGGGTTTCAGTATCGCCGATTGAACTACAGTCAAATCGCCAGTCTGTTCCATTGGCTCTTGCTGGGCCAGAAAGTCATTCTGTCTCCATTCACTCTATGGACGTGATTGGTGCTTAGAATGCAACCTTATTCTCTAGCGCTTGAGGAAACTCAGCAGCGCCACCCATTCGGTACCCCTATAGACCATCAGGGACCCCTGCACTCCTTTCAGACATTCGCAGACCATTACTGTAAGCATTTAAAAAGCATCAACATTTTACCAAGGTGTCATGGCTAGGAGGACTAAGACTCAAAAATACATAGTGGGAAGTCATAGACACTAATTTGTCATACAGGTATGATAAAGAATATCCCACTCGCCCATGAACCTATAGCTAAACACGAGGCAGCCAGAGCAGAGCTTCCCCCTGGGCCACGTTTCCCTTGAAATATATTGGACACCCTGCAGTCTCTGCGTCGCCCACCCTGTAGTCCAGCTGGTAAAGGGCACATCCCAGAAGGACAGTACTTTCTGTCCGGGGCAACCTGAGTTAGAGCCTTCAGGAAGGGCCTTATTCACTCATATACTTCCTGAATACTGAACACTGGGCGCTTTTTCCCAGTGTTAAAAAATTATTCATTTTTAATAGTTTTATTGCAGTATAATTACAGATCATAAAATCACCCATTTAAAGCACACAATTCAGTGAGTTTCAGTAAATTGATACAATTGTCCGACCATTCATGCAACCCAGTTTCGGGACATTCCCATTACCCTAAAAAGTTTCCCGATGGCCATTGCCGTCCATCTTCACTCCCCTGCCTATCCTAGGTCACCCGCCCTAGGCAACCATTCGGCCGGCCTGCTTTCTCAAGACAGAGTTTCCTAGCTTCTAGAGACATCATGTAAGTGGGGTCATACAACATGTAATCTTACATGCCTGGCTTTGTGCCTCCTGTACCATGTGTCTGCAGTCCATTGCATTAAATATGCTACGTTTTAATTATCTGTTCACCAGCTGATGGGATATTTGGACTGTTCCCAGTTCTCAGCAGTTATAAGTAATGCTGTTTAAATATTCACTTACAGATCTTTGTGTAGTTATGTGTTTTCATTTCTCTCCCGGGTTGCTAACCAGGAGTGGATTTGCTGGGTCATACAGTAAGAAACTGGGTCATAGTGAGAGATATTGGCAATCCTCCAAAAGACAGATTCTCATTTTACATTCCCACTAGTAATACGAGGGTTCCAGTTGCCCCACCTCCTCACCACCACTTGGCATTTGTCAGTCTTTTACATTTTAGCCATTCTCATGGGTATATGGTGAGTTCCGGTTTTATTGTTATGTGATTCTCCAAGAGGTAAGGAAGCAGAGAGGGTGGGGGGAACAATGGAAGAAAAGGGAGTATTAAAAAATCCGTCTCTCCCTGTCATCCTGCTTCCTCACCTGAGCCTGTCCTTGGGACTAACAGCAACATTGGCTTTCCTTAGAAATACTTTCTTAAGCCCTTTGCATCCTTGCTTCCTCCACATGCTGGCCAAAGTACACTAACACCCTATTCTGAGGAGCGGTAGTAACTTCCTAGGCTAGTAAAATACGCAGATTTTTTAAACCTTAATTTTAGCTAGTTTTAGATAGATTTTTACCTCCTCCCATACCACATTCTTTTATCAGAGCTGCTGACAAAAAGAAAAAAAAAAGAAACACCCACCCAGAATTGACTTGTTTGAATTTGTTGCCTCTCTCCCTCTTCTACCCTCTGATGGAAGGCATTACATGCCATTAAAGTAGCTAAACAGCAAGGAGGCAGCAAAAGGGCAGAAAAGGAGACCATTTATGATCCAAACAGGGGTAATCAGGCCCTCATTTGCCTACGATTGTCTTCTGAGAGTGTTTGTCTTAAAGCTTCTCCCTTACAAATATGTGTATATTTATGCATTTTTGCATATTTCAGTTTAATTTATAATGTATAGGCATGTGTTAATATTGGATTTCATTAAAGGTCATATTATTTATATTATTGAGCCTATTGGTCATACAATATAATACTCTAAGTTTTATGATCTCAAAAATGAAAGGAAGTAAGTTGGGGGGAAAAACCCTCAACAACAATAATTAACCTGTACGGTTAGCAAAATACACGCAAAGCTGAGGCCTCTCCACTTCTTAAGCTACAGAGCATCTTTTAAAAATTTCTATTTGGTGATTTTAGAGAGAGAGAGTAAGGGGGATAGGGAGAAAGCAACATCCATTTGTTATTTCACTTATTTACGCATTCATTGGTTGATTCTTGTGTGTGCCCTGACCAGGGATCAGACCTGCAACCTTGGTGTATCGGGACGACGCGCTAACCAACTGGGCTACCAGGCTAGAGTTCGAGGGCATTTTAATGTGTCATTAATAGTGCAAAAGAGATTGCAGACTTTAAATACTATCAGCCCATCATAACGTTTCCAAAAATAACTTCAGATGTGTGATACAGTACGTATTTCCCATTTTCTTTTGTAACAAAATTTTCCTTAAGTAATCCTGATGATTGGGTTATTGAGCAATACAAACCAAATTTTTCTTAAGGAAACCAAATTTGCGGCAAGCTGTACTTAAAAGTAACTTACAGGGAAATGGGTTAGGAACTGATTGGTTGGTTGGTTTGTATTTTTTTTAATCTTCTGTAGTAATGTTTATGTGTAAATATAATCAGAAAATTAGTACCTTCATCAAGAGGTAATTCAGAGAGCTTTACAAATAAACCTAAGATTCTCCTTGATTACAAAAGAAGCCTTTCTACCTCCAGAACCCTTAAATTCTCAGAGGCAATTATACAATTAAGGTCTCTCTTTCCATCAAAGATTTTCTCATTTCTTCATAATTAGTATTTCCTGTTTATTGAAACAGACTATATGCAGAAAACACACATCCCCCCACCTGCCCCCCTCACTCATTCGCATTGTCCTTTGCTCTCTCTGGAGCTATTTAACTGGGGACCTCTTTTCCTTCGCATAGGTTACCACAGGTGCATTTGGATGACATCTGTCATACAGACTATTATTTGCTGATTATTTCTTTGAAAGGTAATAGCAGAAAGAAAAGAAAATTTGGGTAATCTACCAGAGTGTTTTTGTTTTTTTAACTTAGATGAAGTGTTCGAGGTAAAGGGAAGGAGTTACAGATGGTGGGAGGTAAGGAAGTTTTACATCACCCACAGCAAGGCTGTGTAAAGAAATCGAGGTACTAAAGCTCAGAAGGAATAGAAAACTGTCAAGGCAAAAAAGAAAGAAATAGGATATGGGCATTCTTTCCTTTTCCTCTTTGCCTTCCAGAGACATATCCCCTACGTCATTTGTTGTCTGTGCATAAAGGGTGAGATCTGAGATTTCAGGGATGCCCCTTGAAGGTGTGCCTGTGTGCCAGATGCTGTGAAGGACCCTACAATGCAGTGACACTGTACCTGACCTTCCAGAGCTTATAGTCTGGTTGAATACTAGAGAAATTCAGAGAAAGAGGTTGCTGTAGACCAGGGTGAGCAAGGAGGGCTTTAGGTGGATCTTGATTTCATACTTGCAAGAATGTAATGAAAAGAGGAGCAAAGTGTCTAGAATATGCAAAGGTGTTATAAACGTGGGCCAGAGAGATGGATGTGACACTGCTGGAGACATGGAGGAGACTGGCTGGAGTAGAAGAAATCTTAGGCAATAGGAGAGAGGGCTGGAGAAGTGAAAGGCATGGTTCCTAATCTAAAATCTACCCAGAGATACCCATAAAATTTCACATTTACATAACAAAGATAGTATTCAAAATTTTTGCAGCTAGGGTTATTCAAGGATAGAGTAAGAAAGTTTTAAGTTTCTGTTATACCTCAGAGAGAAATAATGCCTTCGTTCAGTGCTTTATCATTTCCAGAGCAGCTTCATAGTCATTCTTATTCAATTGACAGAAATCTCTTTTAGTTTGGAAGGCTGTGTAGACATGTATATTTAGATGGATAGATGGATGTTCGATAGGTAGGTGGTAGATGGATGGACGGATGGATGCGGATGCATAATAGATAGAAGTATATGAGTGTACACACACACTTTGAAAATATTTTTCCAACTACTGGACTGAGAGCCCTGGAGAGCTGAATGTGTTTTCTTCTTTGTGCTTCACAAATTGCATAACACACCGGTAATATGTGAAAAACCTTCAATAAATGTTTGTTGAATGAGATTATCATTGACCCTTTAATATTGCAACACAAAGATGTAAAAGATCACTTAGCCGGAAGAAGAGTGAGAGCAAGGCATATCGCGACCTTCTGCTTCAGAGGTCTGTCCAGCCACCATACGTGGATTATTACAGTCAAGAAATAAGAGAAAATGTCACAGTCAGAAATCAGTTGCCATTGCAAAAGAGGATTCCTGGAATTGTGGGAGTGGAAACTGGATGACACGCTGGCACTTTTGCCTGGGTGCTCTCAGATGGCAAGTGTTTAGAAATTATAGCCAAGGAGGGGGGAAATCCTTCCCACTGAATTTCAGTTTTAGCCCTGCAGATGAGAACAAAGCAGATAGACTTCCACCTTGACTTCTGTCTGGGCATCCCAGATGACCAGAAATCCTCAGAACACTTGCCGTTTTGTTGGAAGAGGCCACTCAGAAGCCAGACGAGCTGTCTAGACTTGTGTGGGAGATGCTGTCCTTAGTTGGCAAGTAGCTAGAAAGGGAAAAGGGGGACAGTCTACTCCTCTTAAAATGGAAGGGGCATTCCAAATGCCAATGAATCTGTTTCATCCTAAAGACCATTTAAATAAAAACAAAGTAAAAATCGCTCTCTAAGTGAAAATGCAGGAACGAAAAGGATGTGCCATGATAACTGGAATGGCTCGTGTGCTCGGCAAGCTGCATGTGTCATCTCTGGGGGACTCCAGCTACATGCGTTATTTCACGTCTGTCAGCTAAATCTGAACTCCAAAATAGAACAAATGCAGAATGTGACACTGAGGAAGATTATGTGGATTTGCCATTTTCCCTGGAGGACATGGTCTAGCTGGCAATAAACAGATTGAGATTTCATGCGGACGTAGAGACATGACTTTCCTTCGTGACTCATGTGCATTCTTGCAGTTTTCATTGGTGTTTTTCATAGGGTGTCTGAGCAAACAAGGCAATGAAAATGGAAATTATAGGATGATAGAATTTTCTTAAGGACATGGAATGTTTGACATCCAGAAAAGAATCACAAACTAAATTTCCAACAATAAAGGGAAACAGTTAGTGAATTATCACATGCTTCTCTAAAGCAATAATATGGTAATACGGAGTTACTTAAAATGTCTTCTGAGAGTCGAATATGTAAGAAAGCTCTTTAGCTTTAATATTGGGTGAAAAAAATGAAGGTGAAAATTGTATTTACAGTATGACCACTACAAAGCATAATCATGGGGACAAAAGGAAAGGAATTAAACCTAAATGCAAATAGCCCATGGATACCTTGTTCTCTTATTTGTTTTTCTGTCTCCACCATGGGAAAATAGTATTGTTATTATAATCAAAACATCGTTTAATTTTTGAAAAGCAGATGAAGAAAAAACATGGTTAATTTATATCACCTTAAACTTAACATGTTTAATTTATAGCATATTAAATTTTAAAAGGATAAAAAGAAGTCTAGGGACACCGACTTTCAGTGTTGCTATTCTGCTGTGAGCCATTCAGTGCAAGGGTAGTGGCAGGGTATTGTCTAGCAGAATTCCCACAGCTAAACCAAGAGATGTAAATGACAGTGACATAATGTTATAGCATTGTCACTCAGCACAGTCATTCTCCTATTGCCAGAAACCCATCAGGTTTCTAAAGTTCTCCTATCTAATTGACACTGTAGAAAATTTGTAGAAGTAGCTACTACTCTGCTGAATGGACACCAATATGCGGCAGGCCCATGTTGTTTCGATAACATTCCTTCCCTTTGACCCACATGTCTCATGATAGTTGTAGTAAAAACCATTACGAAAACATGCAATAACTTTTATCTCTTATCTATCGGAACTGGGCAGCTGGAACCACATTCTCATGCTCATGTGTATAATGATGTTTTCTTAGTTAATGGTTTGACAGTGTAGTTATTTGTGCCCAGTCTCTCCAAGTTTCCCCTTTGAATTCTCCACATAATTTGTGACAGAAATTCAGTATTGTTTATTGAGTTGAACTGAGTTGTGTCAATATCATAGAATAACTAAATCACCAATATGTTACCATCGCTTTACCTTTTACTCCCATTGGGTTCCTTGTATAAGCAGTTAGCTTTCGCTCACACAATAATGAACACTGTACAGGTTTTTTTCTCTACCACAGTAACAGTTGCCCTGGCTTCCCAACCACCCCGTCCACTCCCCCCGCAGCTTTTTGAAAACTAAATGTTTGTAAACTGACAGTCATGGTGCCTGGGGTGGGGGGATTTCACTACTTCACTATCACTTACAATGATGACAATGATGATCAAATGTTAAGCTGCTCTCCCTCAAGGCAAACCCAACTAACTGCCTTTGGACTTGACTTTCCCATAATGGCTATCTTTCTTTGGAATACACTCCATAATTGTCTTGCTGATTGGATTTCATATTGTTGAGTTGGAAGTTTTGAAGCCAAATGTCACCTTCCCTACCACTCTACTATTAACCAACTGTGATTGACTCCTGGCTTGATGAGGACTTCCTGACCTTCATCTGTACAGGTGTCCCCCCCACTGTCTGAAAGTAGAGCATTCCCATGAAAACTTGAAGCCGAAATGGCTTAAAGCAAAGAAGAAATTACCTTAGCACACATCTTACTAATAACAGATGCGCAAAATAAATAGAGATAAAGCACAGATGCTCACAGAGTTCAAAGCCGTGGCAGCTCGATGCTGGGGTGAGGAGTGCTGTCCCCAGGGAAGGGGCTTGGTGGGCCGCCCTCGCCGCTCAGGGTGCAGCTGCCTCTGCAACAGCTCCCTGCAAAGCAGATGCTATTTTTGATTTTCACCTTTTTATATAAAAGTGAAAACCCTCTTCAGATTTCTTTCCGTTATCAACAACAGGCACGAATATAGGTTTGTCATAAAAGCGAAGTGGTGGAAAGCAAACTTTCCGGAAAGCGGGGGGCACGTGTCTATGCGTTTCACGGGGACTTCTGCAGGGCGCCTGCCTGAGCTCTTTTGGCCTGGCTTCAGCACGGCTATGAGCCCTGTCCGAAACCGAAACTCTATTATTTTATTGTGTTTCTCAGATGGTCAAGACCCAGTATAAATGTTTTGAACATGACATCTCAAAATAAAAAGCACCCTCTTAAGATACATGGTAATGGTATAAGCTGAGGCTTAGAGGTTAACACCAAGAGGAGAAGCCTGGCGAGTGGGAAAGAGCAGGCTGTGAATTGGGTGCCGTCCTAGCCATGACCCCTCAGCAGCGTGACCACAGACAGGGCACCCAGTATTCCTGAGTCTCAGGGTTTGCATTTCTAAAATGGGAATGACGATGTTATTTTAAAGATTCAATAAGACATTTATACCCATATATAATGCACTTGGAACAGTTTCCAGCACGATGAGAACACAGAACTAGGACATAGCAAATGTTTAGTAAGTAATAGTGATCATCATTATCTTCTGTGATACGTGGCCATTTCTAATAAATAAGGAGAACTCCCCAAATGTTCTTGCTATGAATCATCACTCTGTGCTAATTTTTTCATTTTCTCTATCTACGCGCCCACCCCCCTCTTGTGGGTAGTTCTGTGGAGGAGACAGCAGTGGGGCCCCAGCGAGTGGCTCAGCTTGCCGCCCATCGCAGATTTAATGGTGTTCATGTGCGCGGAAGAACAGCATACGCTCTTTTAGATTAGGTCTAGGATTAAACTAATGGCTAGGAACTAGATCTATTCCCATTGGTACAGATCGCTTCAAGGAGGGCTTTTCCCAGGTTAGCCAGGTCTCTTCCGGCAAAGGACCAGCGAATTTGTTTGACATGATTAGCTAGGCAAATGACCAAGTCTCTGTTTTTCTGGGTCGGGATTTCTGTGCACCCTTTGGGTCCATTAGCTGGAATACGCACGCCAGCAAGGTTGCATCTTCTGTGTGCCGGCAACTCTGCTGGTTGTTCTCACAATTTCATTCTTCATCTTCCCAGCAACATTCGAGATTGGCATTAACTTCCTCACTTTTTAGGCGAGGAAACGGAGGCCAGAGGAGTCAGGTCACTTGCCTACAACCGAGTTGGGAGAGAGTAAACCAGGAGCAGCAACGGAGGTTACACCAGCTCAGTTTTACCGGTTATTTGTTGTTTAGTGCCCATTACTTGCCAAAATAACCTTGAATGTCCATGTTACTCTAAAAAGCATTTCTTAGCAGGACTCAGCACCATCAGCATCAGATCCAATCACCTACTGGGAGAAAGGCAGTGGAGATTTTATGGAAAGAATTTACCGGCATCTCCAATGGAAGCCTTTGGCAAAGTAATGAGAATAAGAAAATGTAGTGTTTTTAGACTTACAAAATACACTTGAAAAGGGTCATGTATTTTTCTGAAATGAGGGAATTCTTTGATCTTAAAGCATAAAAAAAAAGAAACAGTGCAAGAACACAAAGGCATTTATCTGGATCATATAAACAGCATTGCCTGCAAGTAAGCAGCACCAGGATCACATTGCTCCGTATATTTGTAAATCATCTGAAAGAAGGAGTTTGTGGTGAAATTCCAGGTTTGCAAAAACTGCCAAGCTCCTCTGGGTAGTGAAATACCAGGCTGACTAACATAAATGCAGACAGAACACACAGGGCTGTGTGAGTGGGCAGAAGGATGGCAGATGGGCTTCTGCGTGGACAGCTGTAAGATAAGGAATTTAGGGAGGAATAATTCAAACCATCTTTCCAAGACTAAAGGGCTTTGAACTATCAGCGGTAACAAAATTAAGAGATTTTACAGTCGGTGTATGTTTTGGTCCCTTGTCATTCCTACTGTAGCTGAAAGGCCAGCCAGAAATCAAAAGTGGTTAAAAGGGGCATTTAAAAGGGGAATTAAAAGCAGAAAATAGTATCCTGTTCAGATGTAAAGCTGTGGTTCGCTTATACCTGGATTATTGTGAGCAGTTTTTTCAACAAACTTGAAGCAGCCGTGCGAGGGTCAGAGATGGTGCAGAGGAAGCGAACCAAAAATGATCGCGGGAAAAGAGGGGCTGCTCTGGGGAAACAAACTGTGAAGATGAGGGTTCATCAGCCTGGGAGGACGATGGTTTATAAAGTCATTGGGAGGTGGTGCACGTGGACAGTTTAAGTGCTACTTTAAAATCTAAATAAATTTAGGCAGAAAAGTCAATAAGCTAACTGACACATAGGCAAATAAATATTCAGTGTTAGCACAGGAGGAAATGCCCAGAGAAATGCTCCCCGCTCCTGCTTGAACAGAGAGAAATGTTTTTAAATTATTGACCCAGGGGGCAGTATACTTTGGGAACTAGTTACCCAGAAATAGTTGCTACACCCTAGAAGAGCACGTGGGCAGGGAAGGGGTAAATACATTTCCTGTGAATGCATTTATATGTTATATCACTGTTTGGAGGCCTGCCCAAGCTTTGCAGTTTACCTCAGAGTAGAAGCTTTGAAATCCGCAGACCTGATTCAAACCCCAGAGCCACCTCATATGAGCTCTTGGATAGGCAACTTAACCACTCTGACTGACCCACTGTCTCCTCATCTGTAAAGCAAGAAGGCCACCTTGAAGGGGGGGAGGGAGGATTGAGAGGGGCAGCAGACGCAAAGCTCCAGGAAGCGTAGGAGCTGAGGCTCTTCTCAAATCTCGTTCTCTGTGTCATCTCTTCCTGAAATCCCATCCTAGGGAGGCTGTGAGTCCCCCAGGTAGGCAGTGCTTGATGACAGCCCTACTTTGCTCCTCGTACCTGTATTGCCATTCATTCTTTCCTGTTCATTGAGCTGCTGTTATTTCAGGCATTGCTTCAGGAGTTGGGGAAATCAGCAGAAACGACACACCACGGCGCTGCTCTCAGGAAGCTCCCTGGGCAGAGGGGCACATGGACACTACCCTGTAAATACAGTTATTTCAGAGAATAATAAAAAGAGGAGCACAGGGTAGAGCGCGACGGGGTTGAGGGCTCAGTACTTTTAGTGAGGACATGTGGGGAGGCCTTTGCCAGGAGACAACACTTGAGTGGTGCCCGCAGGGACGAGAAGGCACCCTGTGGCGATCTCAGGGCCAGCATTCTAGGCAGATGGACACGCAGCGGTAGAGGCCCCAAGGCGAGAATGTGTCTGGAACGAACATTCAAGGAACAGAGAAGGCCGGTGTGACCCTGAATGGAGGGGCAGGAGGCAGGGACCCAGAGACAGATTGTGGGCAGCCTGCCCTGCGGGGCCTCGAGACCAGGTCAGGACTCGGGTTTTATTCTAAGAGCAGTGGCAAGCTGTGGGAGGGTTCGGCTGCTTAGGGAGAAGACTTGCCTTCTGCTTTTGAAAGGTCTCGCGGCTGCTGGGCGGAGGGTGGGACTCTCGGGCAGCCTGCGTGGAAGGGGCGCCGTCTCTGCGTTCTCTTCCTGCCCCCACTACTCGACTGCTTTAGACTGACTCCGTCCTTTCTTTCTGGACTCGAAGGTCCCCAGTGATCTCACACATCTGTCACGACGCGGAGCTAGCTTCGCCCAAGCCTCCTTCCGTTCCTTCGTCTTTTAGGACCTTTTCACCTTTTAGGAAAAGTAATCAAAATTACTTTTCTCGTGGTGGCAGGAGAATGTTGACAAAAACAAAACAAAGCAAATAAAGAAGGGGAGGCTAAGAATAGCATAGGAAATTGAGAGGCCAAAGAACTGATATATACAGCTCATAAACATGAACTAAGAGGTGGGGAGGATGATGGGATGGGGTACAGGGCAGAGGGGAAAAAAGGGGAGAAAAAAATGGGACAACTGTAATAGTATAATCAATAAAATA
This sequence comes from Mormoops blainvillei, assembly GCA_004026545.1. Classification (NCBI taxonomy): domain Eukaryota; kingdom Metazoa; phylum Chordata; class Mammalia; order Chiroptera; family Mormoopidae; genus Mormoops; species Mormoops blainvillei. The sequence goes on along the minus strand of PVJD01006742.1, from coordinate 112 downwards.
TACCCTCCCCCAAAAATGTGGTGTATTTACATAATGGAATACTATGAAGCAGAAAGAAAGAAGGAACTCCTACCCTTCATGACAGCATGGGTGGAAATGGAGAGCATTATGC